>CAXIVR010000001.1:166976784-167179284 GCA_964035755.1 Teleogryllus oceanicus | reverse complement strand
ATTTTACAAAAGCGCTCACCGTTTTCAAAATTTTCTAAAGAATGGCACCAAATGTTTTGCTTAAACTTCGTTTTCGGAGAGCGTAAAGGAAGCTTCATAGAATGGTGCTGGTCTCGCGTTCGTTGAAATCAGATTATTTGAAAATTGCAAAGAGCAATTTTTGGAGGGCGTCTTGCTACAACCATAATATTAAAGATACATATTTTTTCTTTAATGAAATCTGTTCTAAAGAACAGATTAAACACAAACAGTCGTTTTAAAACCAACCGCAGATTAAACCTCAATTTTTCTCTTTAGATTTTTCCCCCATATGTATCAAGGGACGATAAAAAATATTGTCCTAGTCTCTTTTACGCAAACTCTCCAGGTTTTATTTCGAAAAATGTAAAAAATTAAAATTTCAAAACTACAAATGGAAGATAGAGATTTTTGTTGTAGACACAGTCTGTCGTAAAACATCATCTCTTTAAAAAAGGTGAAGTACAATGTTTTGAAAAAAACGAGTACATTTTGCGTACTGCCACTCCCAGTTTTTTCTTTAAATTTTCTCCTTGTATGTATCAAGGGACTGTAAAAAATATGGTGCTGGTCCCATTTTCGGCGTATTCTCCATATTTTCGAAAATTGCAAAAATTGTGTGTTGGAAATAATCGTTTGGGGCATTTTCATTTATAAGTGTCGGCCTGAGTCCGACCCCTACGGCGCTTCTGTAGGGTAGTGGTATGGCTGACGGCGAGTCAACTCGGAGGACCTGAGTTCGAGTCTTGATGTGGAACATAGCTTTCGCTGGTTGAAAACTGTTTTGGATGTTTTAGTATAAGTAGCGGAACACTTAGAAATACCAGAAAGTAGTGCTGTTGTAGCACCAATAGTTATTATTGCCTACATTCGGTCAAAATACCTCGAAAAACTACTAATACTTTCAAAACAATGAACACGACATTAATTAAAGAACTAATTGTGGAGAACAAATTTAATTTAAATAAACCAGTGGTGTTACAGAAGGGCACATAGCTTTTCGTACTAGTTAGTTTTCTCATTTCTTTGGTCTGAGCTAGCGATCTTACACCATCCTCTTGCCAGCTGCCATCTATCGCCACCCAAAGTACATATTTTTTAATATTATCTATTTTTCGTTTTCCTAAGAGTAGAATCCAAATATTACTTTAAGAATATTATAGAAAAGTGAAACCTGATCATACACGTAAATTTTCATTGAAAAACTTGGAAAGCATTTTAACAAAATGTCGTTTAAGCGTTACTGTTAAAGAGAAATTTGAAGCTCTTTTTCACAGGAAACTTTTGAGTTTTCGAAAGACTTCGATCGTAGTCATTTGAAGCACTTGTAACACACAAATGCAATAATCTAAACAAATTATTGAAAATGTGCATCTTAACGGCGTGAGAGATATTTAAAAGAAAAATATATTATGTTAATTTTTGAAAAACAAAAGAATGCAGCAAAATGGCATTTGTCATCTTATACCGTGCATTTAGCACAAACAGAACAAAAAGTTTGAAGGAAAAAATTTCAAACCTTTTTTGAGAAAATGGCGATTGAGCATTTCTGGAAATGCGGAAATCTGAGCTCATTTTCAAAGAAAACTTTTTAGTTTTGGAGATACTTTATGGCACATCATTTGAAGTACATTTACTCAAAGATGCAAATATGTATACAAATCGCCGGCAGTGTAAAATATTAACGGCATGAGAGATGCCACGAAAATAACATTTTGTAATTTTTGAAAACACAAAGGAATACAGCAAAATGGCGTTTATGTCATGTTACAGAACATATTATTATCACTAACCACACCAAAAGTTTAAAGAAAACATTTGGAGCCTTTTTGAAAAATTCTTGTCTTTATTTTTTTAAATATTGCACATATATCACTCCATATTGCGCTATAACTACAAAAAAGTTTCAAAACATATGAATTAATTTAATGAAAGAACTTATTTCGGTGAACAAATTTCATTTGAAGGAAAAAAATCGCCATCTTCAATTTTGTAGTTGTAGGAAGACGCAGAAAAAAATAAACTTTGGCAATTTTCGAAAATTTAGACGTAACAATGAAAATGGGGCCTATGCCATTTTCATAAGTATACTTTGCAATTTCCTTAAAACATGAAGAAGAAGAAGAAGAAGAAGAAGAAGAAGAAGAAAGTAAAAATTAGGAATAGTAAACAATAACTTAATAGACATTATAGCACTACTGATATGGAATAAATCACACAGTCCTCTCAAATAAAATGTTTTAGGAAAATTGTACATAAAATTGTTATTTTAATTTAAGAAAAAACAAGACAATATATCGATACGTTCCTTTGATTATATTATCTATGTACCAGGTATTACATTTCATCGGATTTACAATTATCTGCACTTACGAATTAGTATAAAAGAAATATTGCGCTTCTTTTATATTGTAAAATATTTACAATAACGTAAAGCTGAATACATCACATACATAATTCTAATATCTGCACTTACGAATTAGTATAAAGGAAATATTGCGCTTCTTTTATATTGTAAAATATTTACAATCACGTAAAGCTGAATACATCACATACATAATTACGCCTGTTGTCCTTTATCTATTTTAGCAAATTATATCACTGCGAACATCAGCAGAATATTTTCTCGATATATGAATTTTAATCTATTAATTCTTTTCATAATATTTTAAAAGCATGTTTGGCAAACGTGTGTAATTGATGGACACAGGAGCAGTGAAGCATTTTCAAGCTGAAAATACTGTTCTATGAATTCTCTACAAATCTACTGATACTCTTTATTCACTGAAGGTTTTCGATTAACATATTATTAACTATTAACATATCTACTAATCTTATGAATAGAGACCGGGAAAATATGTGGTATGAAACGTCAAAATATGTACATAAATATGTAATTAAAACGTAAAATACTTTTCCAAAAATATTAAAAATCAATTCTAAAACTGCTAAACAGCCAGACTAGACACAATAGTCAAACTACGACCAGCAAATAATCGCCTCAGCGTGCAGCATCCTCATCGAAGTTACACGTCGGCGATCACCAAAGTTTCTCTAAAATTAAGGTTAAAGGTCAGGAAACGAGGTATCAGCGATACTTTTCACACCTAAAGGCGAAAACGATCTCAGTCACTGACGCTCACTTCCCGCCACTGACTGAAACTGAAGCAGGCGTGCCGACCTATGAGAACATCCGACTGCGTATTCACGCATACCTAGTGTAGACACCACGTCATAATAGAGTAGAAAAAATGCTGATTTTTGAAAAATTCTTATTTTCATATAAAAATTGTATTAACATTGAAGAAAATTGATAGAATAAAAAAATATTTTGTGAAAATAGCAAAATATGTCAATATGTAAAAATATGTAACGAAAAAATTGGATATTGTGTCAGTACGACGACGATGACGACGTCGTACTACCATAATCGTCGACGACGACAAGGTTACAATTTTGAGAACGGTAAGTAGAAATACAAAAAATATGTAATTACATAAAAATCCGGTCTCTAGTTGTGAGCTGTATTACTGCAGAGGCCAAATGTAACAAATCGAGGCTAAGCATAGCAGAGCCGAGATTTTTAATTTAGACGAGCCAGTAATAACATTGTAACATTTCGTGATATGTTCAGCATTTTATCGATTACCACAAAATCTCACGATTTATGCGAAAATTTACATTACTGTGATAGTAAACAAATTCTGTTGCTGCGGCACGTTACTACGGAATTGTGGGGTGTTGCTTGCGATTTATCTATTAAAACAATATTCGAATACCGTGGTTCGAGAAAAGAAGGATGCAAATAATTCTCCTGAACCTAAAGACACCTAAAGGAATGATGTTCAGTGAGGGAGTTCGTCGACTTCTAATAGCGACACCTCTAGATCGTCAGTAAATATGATTACCGGAGAATGGTTTCATTAGATGGAATGCCAGGAAAAATAAGGCTAAATTAGCTAATATACATTTTTAATTGTACTGTTAATAGGATTACAATTAACAATAATTAACCTCAAAACTAATATTAGTTACTTTTATTCTGAATTGTTTGAATCTGAATTGTTTTGTACATCGCTATGATTTTTTCTTAATAAACATTTGACTTGCGGCGAATCGATGGTTGTTTATTTACGTTGCTAAGGATGCTCAATTTCTGACCATACAGGTAGGTACAAGTGCACTTAACAAACCTGTAGGAATGCATGCCAACAGGGGTTAAAGACGCATGTGACCGATAAAAAAAATTAACCCAATTGTTGTATCGAAGAAAAATAGTCTTTCAGTTGTTTTAAAGTTTCTTTAGTCGAAATGGAAAACTAGTATAATTACGAACAAATAAAACCCGTTTAAGTAATGAACATAGCACAGGGCACATAACAGAACATTAGCATAGTTTCAATAAGCGATGGTATTTTGAATACAAGTAATATGCAAAAATGTCAAATATGAAACTTTGTAAATTTATTACTATTACAGTTAACCTTGATTAATGCGAAATCCAAGGGACCGAAATAATCGGAGTTCGTGTTGTAAACTTCGTGTTATCCGATTATTATAAATGCCCGTATTACTATGATCCCTTACCGGGACCAAAGTTTTGTTCGTGAAACAGCGAAATTCAGGTTAAGCGAGTTTGTAATAACGAGAGTTATTATTATTATTAGTTTTTTATTACTACTACTGTTTTTATTATTAGTAATAGTATTTTTATTAAACGATACATTGTCAGCAGTGGTACAGTTCATAACATTCTTTTGATGGTGAAAAACGTTTTTCTTTATCGACGGATACATTTACAATCTACAATTTTCATCCCCGAGTTTACACAAACTCAACACGTGCAACTATACTCCCCCACGCAGGTCGAGCGGCGCACATGTGACTGGGGGTACACGCTGATTGTCACACAAATTTTATTCCAGTCGTTCCGAAAACAACTATTTTACGTAATTTAGTGAGTAATGAATAAAAATACAAAACAGTTTAAATATTAATGCTACTTTTACCAAACAAGCGTTTGTATTATCATGTGTCATCCCGCACTATTCACCTACTGACATTCCATGGCATTGAAATTGCTCGTTTCACTTACCTTAATTTGGTGATCCCGTAATTTAATGGTGTTTTCTTCAATGTGTATCCTAAATGGCACAAATCTCTCAAATGATTGTCAAGTCAATACAAAAAATGTTGCAACGTACCAAAAATAAATTTAAAAAAGAAACACAACCCGAAAATAAAGATTTTAATATGTAGCATACGAAAAACTTGAACGACGGTGGACACCTTGTAGACACAGGAAAACGAAACACGGACTCAAAAAAAACAGGGTTAAACGCACACACCACACAGACGAGAAGACACGAACACAGCACACACAAAATACGCCTGATCTACTACCGTCTCTACCAGCTATAGGCAACTGTTGGTGTGGTCTGACTGCAGCGCGCCATTGGGGCAGGGTCCGGAACTACCAGCAAACGCCGCCGCTCCGCGGGAAAAGCGACGATATATCTAGCCAGTAACGTGTACAAGTGCATGCTAAATTCTAATGACTGGAATCACAAGACATAGTTTAAAATGTAATGAATTCAGCGCTTCTCAATGATGCATGATATCAAGTAAATTGCAAAACATAACGGATTTCTAATATTAATACAAGATAGAGAGAGAGGACATTTTCGAAACTATTTTACATCACTCCTTGACAAAAGGAGAAAATCATGATTTTCAAATGGACTATCAATTCCTTGAGAAAGAAATTCAGGCGTGTGTACGTATGTTCTTCAAATAATATACAAGCTATTCACACGCATTATATGAATATATATTGAAACCGAACCACTTCCGATTCTGGTAAATTACAATCTGCCCGACCGAAAAAATCTAGCCAGGTCCAGAAAAAAATAAATAAATGTGTTATCTCTTCGTCATGAAGCTGGCGAGGTAAACGTTTCGTGAAAAAATGAAGAGAAAAATCACAAATATATTTTCTATCGTAAAAATATTTCCATAATTATTTGTTAATTTTTAACGAAAAAAAACAAGACGGAGACAATAACTAACAAACAACACAATAATAACTAACTTCAAATAGTATCATATGTATTAATATGTCCGTTTTTTATTTACTCTATCCTAGTTCAATATTTATTCGTCGTTTAACCCAGATATACCTGAATTATTTTTTAAAATATTATCACTTAAAAACTACATAGTTTAACTAAAAGGATGTTTTGACATACAACAAAACTAGTTTAAACTTAATTGACCTTTTGTCCTCTATAAATACGACAAGGAAGAGGAAAGATAGATTTCGCGGAGTCCGTGACCCGTTTGTTAGCGCAATACTCCAGCATTCGCCTGGTACTGATTGGAAAAACCATGGAAAACTGCTGACCAGAGAAGACGGGCGGTAGAATTCTCCGACAAACAGCGGCTGAATTCGGCCTAACTGACAAGCTAGTGTCGAAAATCCTGCCACTGTCGGGACTCGAACTTCACTGTCAGAGGCTCCGCAGTGACATCGGTTGATGCGTAGAGCCACCTTTGCCGGTGTAAATGCCACCCGGATTTTCTGCCAGCCGGTACTTCATTGTTTTTGAAGGTAGAATTTTGACATTTTGTGACTTTTCATCATTTTTATTTATTTGCAGTATGTTAAAAATTGAAACGTCTAAAATTTCACTGCTTTCATCTGAAAAATTATTCTGCTTTAGAATGAAGCGATACCTTCACAAACTGTACCAATATTATGTATCACAGGAATAGAGTTCATATGCCGGCATTTACTTTCCAAACTCGATGTATACACAGATCATGGCATGAAAACCAGTCAAAAGCAACAAACAATTATGACTTCGGAGAGCACTTAACTACTGTGTGTCAATATTTTTACATATATGTATATTCAAAATACTGTAGAAGTTTTATGAAAGACGAGTGTAAACGCCTGGAAAGTGTAGCCATGAACCATGCAGAAAGATACGAAGCATTCAGTCGCTGTCTGGAGGAGAATTCTAGCGGCCGGTTGCTCTGATCGGTAGTTTTCCGTGGTTTCTCCGATCAACACCAGGCGAATGCCGGAGCAGTACCCTACCAAACGGGCCACGGACCGCGCGCGATCTGCCCTTCCTCTTCCTTGTCCTATCCTCTCCCCTTACACACACACTTATACTAACATGCACTACACTACCACATATTTCGCGAGACCGGTCAGGAGCTTAGAGCTTGTCCCGGCTGGGGCGGTGCCCCGCCTGGTGGGAGAGTCCTGGTTAGGGGGAAACCCCACTAGCCGACGGTAGGTCGGCGTCGGATCTCGCCATCCAGCGGGGGAAGATAACCACCATCTCCCGAGAAAAATCATGCACTACACTTACAAGACTAATGACCGAAGCAGTTGACGCGCCCGGAAACACGAAAAAAATCAATTAATCAATCAATCGATACGCAGCAGGTGTTGATGGAATGTATTGTAACGAATATTGCGTCATCCGCCGGCGCCACCCCGAACTACATGGTATGCGCGGATGGCGACATCTGCCGGCGCACCCCGAACTCGATGGTTCCGGGGAATGCGCGGATTGCCACATCTACCGGCAGCCCTCGAACTAGATGCTCCCGGAGTGTTCGCGATGTTTATCGCAAGTTCCAATAAATTCTAGACGGCGCCCGCCGAGTATAAATACGCGGAGGCCGGCGACCGCGAGCAGCCTGAAGTCTGAAGGGGAAGCTGAACGGTGAAGTGTGTGCATCGCGGTAAATAGCAGTGCAGTCATTGTGATCAGTGACGTGAACCGTGGTCAGCGCCGTGAACTGTGGTCAGTGCATCGAACAGTGGTCAGTGCTTAGAACTGTGCGACAATGCAGAAGAAGTGAACAGTGTAAAAAATCAAAAGAAGTGTAGTGTAAATAAATGATCAAGAGAAGTGTGCCGTATAAAGGAATAATCAAGTAAAGTCTATCCATACATAAATCCAGTGTTTTCAGTGATCGTTGATTGATTGATTTTTCATGTTTCCGAGCGCGACAACTGCTTTGGTAATTAGTCCCGTTAGTGTAGTGCATGTTTTTCTCGGGAGTTTTCTCGGTGATCTTTCACCGCTGGATAGCGAGATCCGGCTACCGTCGGCTAGTAGGGTTTCCCCCTAACTAGGACTCTGCCACCAGCAGGGTACCGCCCCAGCCGGGACCACCTCTAAGCTCCCGACAGGTCTCCCGGAATATGTGGTAGTGTAGTGCGTGTTAGTGTAAGTGTGTGTGTAAGGGGAGAGAGGATAGGACAAGGAAGAGGAAGGATATGGAATGGCCGTAAAAAATTTTATATATATATATATATATATATATATATATATATATATATATATATATATATATATATGTATATGTATGTATGTATGTATGTAGATAAACAAACTTAAGAGAATTGAAAGATAAACAACCTTAATTTCGAATCTTTTACATTTTTTTTGCGAAGTATTCTGTCCAGTCTGGGTTCTTTAGAATGGTTCTCCAACGTTCCGTTTTTTTACCCTGACTTTACCCTGACAATTAATTACTCGGAAGTTTGAAGTGCAATTAATTTAATTTTTGCGTAATTAATTAGCAATTAAACTACAAAGGGCATATTTGGTTTTGTGGTAACTAATTGTGTAGATCCAGCATAATCTTCCGCTAGCTCACCATTAATTACGTAAAAATTTGAAGAGCAAATAAATTAATTTTTGCGGAATTAATTAGCAATTAAATAGTTCTAAATGGTGGCGTATGTGGTTTTGTGGTAGCGCCAGCGTAAGAGAGGTGCGAGGGGCGCTGCCGCTCCGAAATCGAGCTGAGATTAGCGTCATATCCGTTGCCAACGACACGTCGACCCACGCGGCACGTCCGGCGTATCGTATTCCTTTCAATGTACGCAACGACTGATAAGTGGATGTTAATCGACTCCTTCTCTGCGGTGAAGGAGCACGCTGTCTCCTGTTCTACCGCAGTGACCTAACCCGAGCGCTTGTGAAGAAAATGATTATTTATATCATGAATGACCAATCTTCAAAATAATGCTTTAATTTTTCGTTTATTGCTATACATTAATTTTGAACTTAACGCTTCTGTACGTTGCCTCCATGTTACAACAAGTTTCATTAGTCACAAATCGGAACAAAACATTTATTAATAATTTTAACAATCTACCCAAAAATGAGGAAATTATAAACTTCCCTAGTTTACTTGAAATGAAATCGCCGATATTTCAGATGCACAAATTTCTCTATCACTAATTCATTGAAGTTGCTGGTTTCTCGAAGTTGCTATTCTATTGACAGCATTGTTATGTTGTCATTGTATTTCTAAGAAGAGTGTTTATCCGCTCCATTGTTGAAATCCAGCGTTCGGCTTCTGAAGTGAGACGAATCAAACAAGTTTACAGACTTCCGGGAAAAATTCTTTTCATATCCGGCGGCGCTAGACAAATTCGTTTAGTACGCTCCGTGAACTCACGAAGGTTAAGCGAATTCGAGACTCGCGAGTTCGTGGTTGGGTGACCGGTCTAACGGCGTCGAGCCCCTGGGCGAAGGGATAAAAGGCACTGACTGCCTGCGACGTGACGAGACTTGACAAATATTAAAAAATTGCACATTAATGGAGGATTACTCCCCAGTGCAAAGCGCTCAACGCCCCTTAAGGGGCTTGGAGACGCGTTGCGTCAAGGTGTAGACGCAACAAATTTAAAAAAATCATTTTGTAGCATTACTTGAAATAATGGTGCCACTCCTGTTGCATTTCTAAATTCGCTTCTTTTGTACATAACTTGCAACTCGTGACTCCAACTGATAACTTATTGCAGAAAATAATATTTTCTGATAATTATTTGGTACATTTGATATTTAAAATATGAAATCTATTATATGCCTCTAATTAGCCGGTGTGGTACATATTGAAGGTGGTGATGAAAAGAAAAATAATAGTAATACATTTTACGGAAAAGTGTGTTATATAAACGATATATTAATTATATAACACGCTTGATTTCCAAAAACGTAGGTTCCGGAACGCGCCCCATATTAATTAAAAATTCAATAGAAATAATTATGTTTATAACAAATTAATAATTATAAATCACACTTAATAACATTAACACTGGTAGCACTGGCACTAAGAGAAAATTAAAATAGTAAAATTATAGAAAATTATAGAATTTTCTAGTTTTTACTAATAATTTTGTTGCAGTCGCGAAAATGATACAATGTAAAAGACAATTATTTAATTTTAAGTTTACTAACGTTGGTCGAACAAAAAATCGAAATTGCCAAGTGTTGGCCCTCTCTTTTTTTTCCTACTTCGTTCCCGAGGTAATGGGTGTCCACGTTCGACCCGAAATCAACTCCCTCTCATTATTACATGGGAGTTTTTTGTTTTTTTTCTCCCTTTCAAAATTCAAAATTTATTGCTTATGGGAATTTTAAAATTGCACACAATTCACTTTTCCCCATAGCACGTCATACGCAGTTTTTAACTGTTTTTTTGACGTAAATAAATAAATAAATAAATAAATAAATAAATAAACATAGCAACACCCTCTCTATCTCTCTCAATCTCTCTCTCTTTCCATCTCTCTCTCCTCTGTCTCCTCTCTCTCTTCCTCCCTCTCTCTCTCTCTCTCTCTCTCTCTCTCTCTCCCGCACAGAACATGAATTATTTCGGCAATTGGTTAAGGAGGACACGTGTCTTTTCCTTCCGCAGGGAGCTCTCAATACTTCAATTTCTGGGGTTCGAACCTGGGTATTTTAAACTAACTGGTCCGCAGTAATTTTTTTTATTACAGATTACAGTTTGCAACGGTTAAGGGCAAAGTTGGGCATGGAGTATATGTTGTTACGGCTATTGGGTCAGGAGGAAACGTGTCTTTTGCTTGCGCAGGGAGCTTCCAGGACTTCAATTTCTGGGGTTCGAACCTGGGTATTTTAAACTAACCGGTCCGCGGCAATTTTTTTAATTTCAGATTACATTTTGCAACGGTTGATGTCAAATTTTGACGTACAGTATAAATTGTTCGGCTATTGGTTCAGGAGGAAACGTGTCTTTTCCTTGCGCAGGGAGCTTCCAAGACTTCAATTTCTGGGGTTCGAACCTGGGTACTTTAAACTAACTGTCCCGCAGCAAATTTTTTTATTGCAGTTTACAGTTTGCAACCGTTATCGGTAAATTTTGGCATAGAGTATGAATTGTTACAGCTATTGGTCTTCGACGAAACGTGTCTGTTCCTTCTTGACTGCGCGCGCCATAGGAACGTAGGTGTTATTTTTGGATTTTGTAAATATCTTTTGAAAAAATGGAATTATCAATATGATTTCTTCACTAATCGTTTATAAATAAAAAGCGGCAAATTTGGAGTACTGTTTGGTGTATATACTTACATTATTAGCGGATTTAGATGTGTGGTCCTGCTAACTTCCAATGGAAGTTAGCATGAACATCGATTTTTTTGAGAAAATGACCCGCGGAAATTTTTTGTTTTTCACATCTTAAGAATGGCAAGAAAGCGGCAAATTATGAGCTATACAGTTTTGTGATTGGGTAAATTGGTCCTGCTAACTTCCATGACGTGCTGCAGTGACATCAGTTGATGCACTGAGCTACCGCTCCCGGTTTCAGTTATCGTGTTAATAAACAAAATAAACGTTTTTGTTAAAATAATACCCGAGTTTTAATTCACCACATAGAAACGTAACAATTGGTCAGGTGTGGGGTATAACGAGTGGTGAATTAAAACTTTATTCAAGATAAGTTTCAGAAAAACTTTACGGGATCTGAAAGTGGCCGAGTTGAAGAGAGAGAAAGGGATCAGGACACAACTGGCACGAAAGCAATATTACAAGGACGTCTTGCAAGCGCGATGAAGGCAGCAGGCGAGGATCCCGTGAAATTTCTCTTCGAGACAACTGGGAAATTTTCGGACCTATCCAAAATATTAAGAGAGGAAAATTCCAGACTTTTAAATGGAGTATTGACGGAAAATTCCAGAATTTTAGACGGAAAGGTAACTGAATTTTTAGAAGGAAAGTTAACAAATTCCAGAATTTAAGAAAAACTAACAAAGAACTTATAAGTTTTAGAAGAAAAATTGATCGAAAATTCCAGAATTTTGGAAGAAAAGTTACAACAAAAGATAACCCAGAATAATAAATTAGTTCGAGAAGAAATGGATGAGAAAAGTTTGAAGAATGAGGAAAAATTGCTAAATCTGATAGAAGATAAGCTGAAGGTTTTTACTCCCCAACAGAAAAATCAAATATAAACACCGTACAGGAACCATAGCACGTCATACGCAGTTTTAACTGTTTTTTGACGTAAAATAAATAATAAATAACCACTGGAAATGGCACGAGTGGTTACCGTACGGGAACCACTGGGAAAGGCACGAGTAAAACCACCTACCTTTGATGACACTTCTTCATGGTCAAATTATTTGAAACAATTCAAGGCTGCTGCAACGGTAAATGACCGGTCCGCGACAGATTGTGTTACGGCCCTGATTTTGGTTTTGCGTGGTAACGCCGTTGATATTCTAGAGACAATACCGTCCGATGAACAGTCAAACTTCGAGCAAATTGTCAAGAGACTCGAACACGGTACGGATAAACACACCTAGAAGACATGTATTTTACCCAGCTAAGGAATCGTTTTCAGAAACCTGGAGAGAGTCTTCAAGAACTGGAAGCTGATATTTCTCGTTGGGTGCGTCTTTCGAACATTGATGCCTCAGAAATTTCCCCACAACGCACAACCGTCCGGTGCTTTATTGAAGCGCTCCGTGATGCAGAAACCCAACAGGCATTGACTGGCAAGACTAAAAACCTTAGCTGACGCATGAAGTCAAGCACTAGACTTTCAGGTTGCAAAAAGAGCATCGAAACGTGACGGACGAGTGTGAGAATTGCAGACCGATGTCGATGCATATAACGAAAAGTATTTGGAGGCAATGGTGGAGAGGTTCGTAGACGCACGCATTTCTGGTGGCAAAAGGCGACAACCTCGATGTTGGAATTGTGGGGAATTAGGGCACGTGAAAAGTCGATGTGACCGTTCTCTGAAGTAACAAGGAGAGCAGCAGTCTGTTTGTAAACGCTGCAGCCAGCAGGGAAACTAATGCAGATTGATGGAAGGGGGCATCCATCGACCTGTCAAACAAGAGCCCCACCTTACGAAATAAACGTCAAGTCCATTCGACACCGTCCTGACAGTGTTTACGTAAATACACTCGTAAATGGAAGGCTATGCGTTTTACTTCTGGATACCGGTGCAACAAAGAGCATTATAAGAACCGATGTTGCCTAGTCATCTCATCTTATGCCGTCCAAATGGAAGCTTCGAACAGCCACTGGTGACACGGCGAATGTTGTTGGAGAGATAGATGCCCTCTTTGCCAATGGAACTGTTGCTTTCAATCATCGTCTGTTGGTCGCTAACATAGAAGAAGAAGCAATTTTAGAAATGGATATCATGACGACATATGGGTGTCAGCAGGATTTACGACACGGTGTGCTGAGACTCAACGAAGTGGAGGTGGTTCTACATTCGCATAACAACATTACCGTGAATGTGATTACGGCTGACGACGTAATTTTGACGGAGCGTACCGTGATGTTTATAGAAGCGAGCCCTGAGGGCGACGTTCCGGCTAGAGAGATTGCTATCCTGGAACCCAGAAATCAAGGCGAAGACATTGGTCGAGGAATTCTAGTAGCAAAGGACTCGTCCAAGTGAATAGAACAATACCTGTGAGAACATTAACCACTATCCTGTTAAGTTAAAGTCAGTCGTTCCCGGTCAGTCGTGGAGAGAGGACGCGTTCTTAGGGGCTCCGAGAGGATTACGATGACCTGCTGCCTAGCATCGTACCGCGCGCGCGTGGGTACCTGGGCGGCACGCCTTGGAACTTTTCGCAACGCAGCCATGCAGGCCAGCACAGGCGGCGCAGGCATCAGCAGGTATTCGCAGCTCTTATGCGCGAGCATAGTGGCTATTCTGCTTGTGATTGCCGGAATAGAGCAGAATCCCGGCCCTGGAGCGGAAACTACGGTGGACACTGTGATGAATACCTGTCGCAAGTGCGAAAGGAGCGAACGGAGGCTTCGGAGACTGGAGGCGCAACTGGAGGAGGCTCACAAGTCAATCGGTGAGTTAACCTTAAAGCTGCAAATTCTGGAGCAAGAAACGCGACAGCCGGGAAGGGCAGGAAATTGCACAGCAAGCCCTGGTTGATGCAAGTCCCGCTGAAGCGAAAACACCGGGAAACCCAACTGAACGCGCATTCGAAGGGAAAGTGAAGGTGTTTGGTGACTCTATGCTGCGTCACAGCGGAGGAGTGTGTCACGCTAAGGGTGCTGAGGTGGCATTTTATCCCGGCGTTGATGTTAAAAATATGACGAGAGTGATTGAAAAAGTTCAAAATGATGATAGCGTGGAAGTGGTCCTAGTGCACGTTGGAACCAACTCGTCGAAGAGGCAACCTGTATTTGAAACTGTTAGGCAGTGCGTTAGACTCGGGCAAACAGTGAAAAAGAAATTCAAAAATGCGAAAGTAATATTTAGTGGAATCGTTTGTCGCATGGATGTCCATAACCGCAAAATATAGGACTTAAATCACGGCATGCTATGGGCATGTGAAAAATTTGACGGGCTATTCGTAGACCCTCACTTCTGGCTACGCCGCGAGGATTTGGCGCGTGATGGACTCCAGCTAAATCGGAGGGGAGCGTGGAAGGCGTGGGAGCTAAGTCGCCTACATGACGATGTCATTCAGTCATGTTTGCGGCTACGCTGACAATTCTGGATGATGAGTCAGGGGAGGCGGCGGCGCCTGCGGTGGTGGCGAAAGAGCGGCGACGGCGGCGACGGCGGCGACGGCGGCGACGGCGGCGACGGCGGCGACGCGGCGGCGGCGGCGACGGCGGCGACGGCGACGGCGACGGCGACGGCGACGGTGGCGACGGCGGCGACGGCGGCGACGGCGGCGACGGCGGCGACGGCGGCGACGGCGGCGACGGCGGCGAAGGCGGCGACGGCGGCGACGGCGGCGGCGACGGCGGCAACGAAAGCAGCAGTGGCTGCAGCAACGACGACGGTGGCGGCGGTGATGGTGACGATGCGGGAGGAGACAGACACTACGGCGATGCGGGACGGAAGAGTGGACACCACAAATGAGAAAAGGCTTCACAAGGCTGTTGCAGGTGAACAGTCGCAGTATTAAAAATAAAGAAATCGAATTTTGGAATTTAGTAGATGCTTGTGATCCTGATGTAATGATAGGAACTGAATCTTGGCTAACGGAAGAGATAGCTAACTCTGAAGTTTTTCGTCCGAATTACAGATCGTTTAGGAGAGATAGAAATACTAGAGGTGGGGCAATATTTATTTGTGTTAAGGATGTAATATATATAAGGAGACATTGGGTCAGTAAAGAATTTGAGATAATGGGGAGAGAAATAAGTGATTCCGGGAATGTACTAGAAATTATTGCTTGCTATAGGCCACCGAATGAAAATTACGCGATTTTGGAAGCCATTTCTGAGAAAATAGAAAACGCCAATAGTCATCCCATAGTTATTGCTGGTGACTTGAATACTCCAGACGCAAATTGGAAAGGCGCCGTGAGCGAAGCGAAAGTACAACAGTTAGTGAACAGACTCGTCTGGGAAAGGGGATTAGCGCAGGTAGTAGATAGACCCACGCGGCAGGAAGCGCTTCTAAATGTTTTCTTAATTAGACCTCGAGAGCTTTTCTTATCTTGCGACGTCGTTGATGGCATAAGTGACCACAAAGCGGTGTTAGTAGACTTAGACATAAGTATTTTACAGAAAAGAATTTCTAACGGAACCAAAATATGGCAGTTCAAGAAGGCTAACACAGAGGGGCTTCAACACTACCGAAGAGAACAGAACGATTGTTTTCTGAGAATGGAGGGGGGCATGGAGGAAATTTGGAATGTGTTTAAGGCTAAATGTACCGACACTAGTTCCATTTGTCGCCACCACGTGGCAGCACCAAAATAAGCAAAATTTACTAGACAGATAACGTCTAAACAAATTGTCCGATTTTCGATCTGTAAACAGCATTGGACTCCTTTTTAAAATAGAATTCACGCTACGATGGGTTAGCCCGAATCCAACGCCGTGCAATCATGCAAATCGGATGAATAGGAGCGGCGTAAAGTGAAATTTCGGAAAATATACCTGATTTCCCTCCCCTCCCCCTCCCCCTTCCCCCTGCGTCATCCGACCCGCCTGGGCCCTTCATCGACGCCGCCGAACGGCCAAACCGCCTGCGGCACGGGAGGCCGAACTTTCAGACAGGCAAGCTGGGCAGTCAGTCCCTTTCAGTCTCAATATATTTTCTTCACGTGTCAAACTAGTGATGCTGTAACACAGCCAAACGGTCTCGTATCATCTGTAATAGTCGTATAAAACTATATATCTTGTTCACATATTTCCGTCTTCCTTCGAATACCATCAAACAATTATTTGAGGCGGTACTCAAAATATCGATTCCGATTTGGAAACTGACTTCAAAAGAAAATGGAATTAATTGTGTAGATATCACCAATATTCTATGCCATAACATCTTATTTTATATAC
Source organism: Teleogryllus oceanicus (assembly GCA_964035755.1). NCBI lineage: Eukaryota > Metazoa > Arthropoda > Insecta > Orthoptera > Gryllidae > Teleogryllus > Teleogryllus oceanicus. The sequence goes on along the minus strand of CAXIVR010000001.1, from coordinate 167,162,635 downwards.
ATTTTACTTCTAAGATCTTCCGTATCATTCCTCTACCAGAAAGTATGAGCCGAGATTACGTACGAGCTCTTTTATCTTGCGACTCGATTTTTGATCTCAAAACGGCGTTTGTCTCCTTGATAGATTTCACCTGATGAATCTGTTTTCCCAAGTCAAATCGCAGAAGCTAAATTTTAAAATTGTTTTCTTTGTTGTTAATTTTAAAACTACTTTCCGACAAATTATGTAATCGGATACTGGAAAACTCTTATTGTCGGGCTGGTAAAGTAAAAGTGGATAAATCCTTCGTAAATATTACATTACTTCTTCTAACTCGTGGTCTAGCGAAAAATACAATACATGTGTCCTTGATATCTAAAAATCGATTGACACCAAAACATGTCTGTCTGTTTATGGTCAACCTTAACGCCAAACTGCTTGCCAATTTTCTCCAAAATTGATCTTCCCGAATCTACCTGAAAGAACTCGATCCTTTGGGAGTTTCAACGGATATTTTGATTTTTGAGGGTCCTTTACATTAAGCCTCAAAATCATTTTCGAAATCTTCTCAAACTGTCACCAAATTATTTGATTAAATTTTGTCCTCGTGTTACGTACAGAACGCAAGAGAAATGTGATTTATGGTGTTTGTTGACATCACTTATGTTTAGAAAATTGCTAACGTGCAATTTTTGGGGGCGTCTTCCTTCAACTATAAATAATATTGATCATATATTTTTTTCCTTACTGAAATCTGTTCTGACAGATCTGAAAATAAGATCAAGTTTAATTTTTGAAACATTTGAGTAGTTTTCGTGCAATTTGGGGCAAGTATAGGCAATTAAAATAATTGTAATTTTTCTCAAAAAGAGCTCCAATTTTTGTTTAAACACGATACAAAATATGATGGTGGTCTCATTTTCGCCCACCCGCCGTATTTTCGAAGCTTGCAAAGGTCATGTAATTGTATTGCAAAACCGCGTAGTTTTAGAGTAATTTAAGAATGAAATTGATGTATATATTAACAAATCTCAAAAGTCACAAAATTTTTTCCATGGATAGAAGGGACGCTTAAAAGAATTACAATTTTCGTTGAACTCTATCAATTTCGAAAATTGCAAAGTTAGAAATAATGCCAGAAAGTGTTTGATGTCGTATCATCGCTAGCTTTTATTTGAAAGTGTATTGTAGGATACTTACACAGTGTAATTGTACACCTGTAATGTTACATATTGCAGGAAAATCTGATTTTGCATATTCGTTTATTTAGCGTTTTCCTATATATTTATGTCCATATTTTGCAATTTCATTCTACAAATTTTCCGGACTTACTCGTGCATATGTATTAGTACTACGCCAAGCTGGGAACTGAGATTAGTACACTGCTGATCGCACATACTAGTTTATAGAGAGGGTTGAGCAATATTTAAATACTTGTCTTGAAATATATGTTTTGATTTAAAACTCTATTTTGAGTTTTTTGAGCATGTCTTTGAAGATATATTTAAATACATAAAATAGATGTTTTTAAAAAAAGAAATACTTAAAATACTTTAAATACAAATGAAAGAGAAGATAACAAGGATAGTTTGTTTTTCTTTGATTCTGCTAGTGAACAGCGACCGAAAAGGTATTGAATACCGGTAAAAATACCGGTATTTTTCATACCTTCTCAAATACCTTTATTGTTATATACTAGTAAATACATCTATTGAGTATTTACCTGGTATGGACGTCAATAAACGTTATACCGGTATTTTCAATGAAAAACAATAGCTTCCCATTCATACATCTTGACAAAATAAGTTACTTTAGTTAATAATATCTCACAAAATTTTTATTAATCAAATATACTTTCATAATTGTTATTAATTGTTTAATTTATAATTTTGTTTATATATATACATATATATATACACACACACACACACACTCGGTCGCTAATAATTAAGGAAGAGAGAGAGTATTAGAGTAAATATAATCTCCACTTCGTCATTGCACAATGTTCTCGCCCACTGAAAACTACTCACCGCCCTCTTCCTACGCTTGGGCATACGAATTGCCCTAGTGTACACGCAGCCCGCCGAAGAACGCGGCGAGATGTTCAGAGGTCAGAAAAGTCACGCATCAGAACAGCAGTGTGCCAGAGGTGCGACCCTGCTTCCAGCTCCCGAAGGGTGATTTGAGAGCGTGCCTGGCGGCACTGGGCTTGGAAAAAAGGAGCGCGAAATGAGGAGCAAACATTCAAAACGTGACATGTCCACTTTATTCTTTTCGAGAAAACGCAAAAATTTTATGTCATCAAAATTATGCAGATGTTTTATTTGTACTTAATTCGGGAAATTTTGTAATAAGGATAGCTAAATATATTATTATCATAAAATTTAAATATTCTATGAACTTACATTTAAAGAAACAACATTTATGTCAACTGGTAAAAAGGAAGCCTGAACATCAACGGAGAAGTGATATACATGGCGGGCGGTTAATACTTATGAATTACAATAACAAATTCTGGATACTGTACAGAAAAACTAAAGAGAGGAATAATTTTAGAAAAAGCAGGGAAAGAAAATTACACAAAATTCATAAATATGCAGGCATATCAAGTGATTGATTTCTAAAATTTTAGGTCCCGAACGCGCTCAAAATGATTTATTAATTTAAGAGAAATAATTATATATTTATAATATAATGTAAAAGGAGAATGAATAGGAGATACGGGAAGCCGTTCCGCGAAATCAAGCCTCAAAGCCAAAAACCCAAAAAATTTGAGAAAATGGTATTTAACCTTTTGTGGGTGTAAAGCTGAACATTGAGATGGGCCCGAAAAAGGAAGATGTTTTTGAAATAGGACAGGAAGACAATATTAAAGCAATGGGGGGGAAAAAGAAAAAGCAAATTTTAAAAAAGAAAACAGAACTTTTTTTAAAAGCCAAAAAAATGAAAATAAAATATTTTGGACATTTGGAGTAGAAAAAACCCCTAGAAAAGGAAAGGGCTTGGAATGATAGAATGAAGGGAAGAAAAGGGTGTGAAAATTGATATGACTAATACAAAAATCAAAAACAAAAGAAAAAGGATTTCGATCGGAGGAGAATAAGAAATTGTAGCATCCATTCTGTGTATATCCAGATGGTCTCAAGGATGGTTATGATCTATGTTCTAGTATATTTCTCTGCGCGTTGAGCCCTTCGGAAAAGGGGACCGGATGAAAGGAAAATTCCCAAGCCCGTTTTTGATGGGGACGGGAACCGAAAATGACACATAGCACGAACAGTGGTTTGATACCCTCAGTCTTTCATGCTACATTCTACATTATTAGGAAGAACCGTGAATTACCCGGGCGTCCTCCCGTTTCAAAGGAAAAAAAAAGCAAGGAAGACCCCAAAATTAGAAGCAAATATAAAGTTAAAAATTAAAACTTTTTTAAAAATTTTAAAACATCCCCAATTGGCAAATTTTGTTTGCAGGGGTGATTTTAAATAATTTACGAGAAAAAGGAAAAAGGAAAAAAAAAAGGAAAACAAACCTGAAAACCCGAGGGTCAGGGGGAACCAACCCCAAAAACAGGAAGGGGGGAAGAGTTCCACATAGAGTGGCTTGGCCCCCTCCCGCGGAGGAAAAGGGGCCACAAAAAATTTTTTGGGGCAAAAGATGTTATGATGGATGTTTTCCCCTTTCCTTTTATTCAACAATATTGAAGGGGAATAATGAAAATTTATTTTTTATTTTAAAATTGGTTTTCGGTTTTTCCTTTTTCACAACCATCAAAATCGATAAAAAACACTTTTTCATAAATTTTATTTTTTCAAATATGGGGGGGGAGGGGGGGGAAAGGTATTTTGAAATTTTTATTTTAGCCCCACACCCATTTGGGGATTGAACGGCTTATTAAAACTGCCATCCCCTTCCACTTTTTTTTAATTTTCCCGGAATATGAGAAAACGTATTAAAAATTTTTTTGAAATCTTTTTGAAAAAATCGTAGCGTGAATTTTTTTTTTAAAAGGAGTAAATCTTTTTTAAAGATCGAAAATGGGAAAATTTTGTTCAGACGTTATCGATCTAGTAAATTTGATGATAGGGCGATCTATTGTTTTTTCCAATATTTTTTCTTTAGCTTAAGAGATTCTAGATAAGACATTGAAATTTTGGGCCCAAAAACATTTAAATTAATTCATAGAATATTAAAGCGAAAATCGACGTCGAAGAATACTGGGGCTTTAAAAAGAAACGTAGTGAAAATCATAAGATACATTATCGTAATTGTTCAAAAGAATTAGAGCAGGGAAAAATTGGAGGAGAATTTTTTTGGCATATTCGAAGGGGGGAAAATAATTGGTGGGTTTAAAAATGTTCGAGAAGAAAAGGAAATAAAGAAGAAATTTATCGTTAAAGATACCAAAATAGGTTACCAAGATGATGGGGAAAAAAGCAAAGCTTTAATGTTATTTCAGTTCCTTTTTTTAAACAAAACTCAACTCACTGATAACGAGGGGGCCCGCAAACGAATATAGACGTAAACAATTGCGAAAACGAATTAGATTTTGGGAAAAAATGGAAACCGGGGTCCAGATGCCCAACGAAAAATTTAAATTTTGGTGGAGAGGAAAAACCCCGATCTAAAAGATTTTTTAAAGTTTGATCAAAAACGGCGCCGGATTGAAGCAGCACCGTTTTGATTTTCAAGACTGGTGAAGAACTGTATTAGGCAATTATAGCCCAGTGCCACGTCAGTTTTTGTGTAATGGAGACGGATAACTAGCTATATTAGACAAGAATGGGAAAAAAAAGAATGGCTATTTTGGGAAAGAGGGTTTTTAGGAACGGTTTCTCTTGCGAGGATAATCATTTTTTCCCAGGATATAGTTGGAAGTTGAAAGGGGATAAGCCCCCAAACTTCGGGAGACCATCGAGAGCAGAACGGCCATTGACGAGCAACGCCGGGAGATCGCAGCGCGGGAGGGCCCCACAGGGACAAAAGGGAGAGTTGAATATCAGCGGAGAAATTTTCCGTTTTTTGGAATCAGGAGTCGAAAATAAAATACTGATACAAAAGTTATAGAGTTGGCAAAGGATATTGGGTCAGTGTTATTTTGACGACATTGATGGGAGCCAAGAATAGACCAAGACGATGGCAAGTGCCCCTATTATAGTGTTAGTTTTTAAGGGAAAACTAAAATTTTAAAAATAAAAAAAAACTTGCAGGTAGGGGAAAAAGTTAAGAGAGGATTTAACCACGTGGGTTAGAAAATTGAGACAAGATTTAAAAACCCCCATTAAAACGTGTGGCCCTTTGAGGGGCAATATTTTAAAATACACACAAGGGAAAAGACCTCCCCAGAATGGGGGAGGTGACTCCACCTGTAAAGGGGTAACCAGAATCTTTTTTCAGAAGTCTCTTTATATTAGATTATTGTTTATTTTTAATTTTACTTGTAATATATTAATTTTAATTTTTTTCGCCTGTCCCACATTTCAAAACTATGAGAAATTTTGGAACCTGTAGATGAGGTTTTGCGGAAACGCCCCGGGACATACCTACCGGGACTTTGGGCCCCCGGTCCGGCGTTGCTTCACCCCCCTTCGAACCCCCGCTCACTCTCTGATCTAAACGCCCATTTCACCTTCTCGTGACTTGTCTGTCTTCACATTAACGCGCAACTCAAAGAAAAATCACGCAGAAATTTGCTGTTTTTTTTGGGCTAGCCCAAAGATTATTAATTAGTAAACTTGGGGAAATCATCGCCGCTGACTTTTGATCCCAAATATAAACTCAAGAAATGATAGAAAATAATAAAATTAATTTAAAAGAGAAATCCGGGGGGGGTTGTATGTTTGTGCGTGATGATATAAAAAAATAATAAAACATCTACTAGAACTCGCCCAACTTGAATAATGTTTGTTTTATGGTAATTGGGGAAAAAATCTACTTGTGGGGGGTTTTATATTGGCCTCCAAATACGGAGGATAGAATTAGAGGATTCACTTTTAGAATTTTGATAAGTATCAAGATATTTTGTTGGGGATTTTAATTGCGACTTAAAAATCCCATCAAAAAATCTCCCCTAACTTTATCTAATTTCAATTGGGTATAATTTGCAAATTTAAAATTTAATCCTTCCCTAGCTCATTAAAAAGAATCGTGGGTTGATCACTGATTGTCTCAGATATTTCCAAAGATTCCATTCAAGTTCCTGTTCCATTTTAAACCATGATTTACCCTTTGTTGTTAATTCCCAAATGTACAAACAAAAAACAAACAATCAATTACCGTGATTACAAAAAATTAGATTTTACGATTTTTGAGACAGTGAAAGCACCTCACCAAGTTTATCAAACAATACTCATTAGACTGAAAGTAAATATGTTCAATGAAATCATAACGAATCTTTTTTAAAACACGCCCATGGAAAAATTTACGGGCACGCCCTCGTCCATGGCTTTCAAATGAGATAAAGTTCATATGAAAGTTAGAACTGCATATAATTTTTTTTAAAATTTTAAAACCGATGAAAATGAAAAAGGATATAAAAACTTGAAATTTTTAAACAACAAAACAGAAAAAGCAGATCGTTATTACTAATCTTTTCCCAAAAAAATTTTGTACGAAGGGGGATGGAACACTTTGAAAAAATTAGGAATTAGCAAAAAAATCAAATGAATTTATTAGAAAATCCCCGATGACCTAAATGACTATTTTTTTCCGCTGCAAAATAGACCCATTATTAAAAAAGAACTTTACCTCTGAATCACATGCACCTGCACCCCCGTGAGATAGTTTTATTTCAACAAATTTTACTGCCAAGAAGTCGAAAAATTGGGAAAGGGACTCAAATAAATTAAAAGGCCGGGTGATATAAGGCAAAGAATTAAAAATTTGGGTTTTAAAAGATGCCTTCCAGCGCTTACTCACATAATAAACTTTCTTTAAAACCGGATATTTTCCCCAAATTTTGAAACTAGCCAATCGTCCCCCCGAAATGTTTAAATTGTAAATCTTGGATTATCGACCATCAATATTACCCAAAATTATCCAAAGTCCTAAAAAAAATTTTAGTCAACAAAAAAAGTATCTCAATAAATGATGCTCTAATAATTTTTTTAATCTGGTTTTAGGGGGGGTAAGACGCAAACGGTTTCATGAGTATCGAAGAATCGCAATCTGATGAAGGCAATAAAACGCTAACGCTTTTAGATTTTAAAGGCCTTTTGATTCAGTAGACCGACGTGCTTCTGGGAAAAAGTAAAGTCCGGTTTTTTTATTCTACCTTTATCGGGGTTTCAAGTTATTTTAGAAAGACAACAAGTCGAGGTTTTGAAAAAACTTTCTGTCACCTAAACAATTTTTACGTGGAGGCCACAGGGCCCGTACTTGGTCCACTTTTTTTTCCCCATCATGTAAATGATATACCTAGTGCACAAAAAGCAATCATCATATTAGCAGATGACCTACAGATCTGTCAGTGAGAAACCTTTAATGGCCAGTTAATATAAACAACCCGGGTTTAGCCTTTACATGAATGGTCGAGAAACGGCCTTGCCAAATCCATTAAAACTCAATCAATTATAATTCTCTTGTTGGTCCCATAAAGCATTAAAAATCTAAATATTCCCCAAAAGTACTTGATAAAATACTGTTCCCCCTGCTCACGTTAAATCCGGTCTGACCATCGAAAATTCCTAAATTGGGAACCCATGTTCGGGAAACTTTCCGCAAAGTGGCCTTTAATGTAATTTTACTCAAAGGGAAAAGCCCTTTCCCCCAAAACCAAAGAACTACTAGAAAACCCTTATCCTCTCTGCTTGATTACGGTGACATTGTGAGGTAACGTAAAGAAACAATCACGCCTCCCAAAAAGTTCAAAAAGCGTGTTAGGGTTTCAAATAATATCAGAAAAATGATACATATCGGGGTACTACAAAATAAAAAATACTAAACCAAAACCCGACCCTGTTCTTATGTTTTTGTCTTTTCTCAAAAAATTTAAAAGGGTATACTTACCTCTCAAAAATTTTTATTTAAAACAAGAAGACGAGAAACTTGTATGCAAATTTTAAAAGCAACACTAATCTTAAAAAATCTTAAATTTTGTAGGGGACTAGAGAGTGGAAAACCCTTTAGTAAATGTTAGGGAAAAGTAAAATTTTTGACTTCAAAAACATTTAAATACTATTTTTCTGAGCTGATATTGTATGATGAAAGTGTGTACTAAATGTGTTTAGAATTGTATAAAAAGTATTTTTTTTATCGTTTTTAAAGTTTTCCCTTTCTTGTATTTTCGTTGTTTTTAAGTGAGTTAAAATTGTGTTAAAAAGTAAATTATAGGGGTTTTTTAAAAGTTTTTTTCTTTTCTTTGTTTTCTTGTTAGTTCTTAATTTAATTAAAAAGTATAATTATCTAAATTAAGATATTATAGGGGTTAAAAAGGTTTTGGATTATCTACCAGATTTTTTTTTCATTAATCTAACTTTTTCGGTTGACTGAATGCTCTTTTCCTTTGGGAAATGTTGAATCTAAAAAAGGCCCTGCCGCGTCCTGGCTGGTGGGTTGTGATTTCTATTGCTTTTTTTGATTCATGAATGTATTTTTGATTTTGTCAAATTTGGAGAATTCTAAATTAATATCTCTTTTGAATTTATTTTCGGGGAAACCTTTGAGTTTTTCCTGAGTCAGTAATGTTTGTTTTGTTTTAAAATTATCTTAATTATATTTTTTGTTGCTCAATGTTGAAGAGCATGCACACTTCCTTTGTTTTCCTGGTTTCCCCGGTCGCTTAAGGCAAATGCTGGACGTTGTATTCTTGTCACGTTTGTGAGCCCAGGGGCATGACATGTGTAAGTTGTATTATTTACTTATTACTAAGTATTATTATTTACTTGTTTTTATTTACTAAATGTATCTATTAATTCAATTCTTATCTATAAATTTATGTATTACGTGGTTAGGCGGAAGAGCGGGCCTGATGGCCCGAGTCTCGCCACATAAATAAAGTCATTATTATTATTATTATTATTATTATTATTATTATTATTATTATTATTATAGTGGGACGGTGGACGCCGTAGTAATAGATTTCGCGAAGGCATTTGATGTTGTTCAACACGATAAACTCGTTCATAAATTAATGCAATCGGGTATTGACCCTGAGTTGTGGCGTGGATTGATGAGCTTCTTCGAGATAGGAAACAGAAAGTCCGAGTTGGACAACAATTTTCCACTCAAGCAAAAGTAACTTCAGGGATCCCTCAAGGAAGCGTTATTGGACCTCTCCTGTTTCTTGCATTTGTGAATGACCTGCCAGACAATTTATATTCAAAGGTGCGGCTATTTGCAGATGACTGTATCGAGTTATTCAATCAAATGTAGACGAGGATATTTTGCAGGGTGATCTAGACAGAATACATTTTTGGGCGAAAGAAAATGACATGACAATAAATAATTCGAAAAGCAAAACCATCACGTTTGTTAGGGGCCGCAAATATAATGAAACTCAATACCGTTTAGGCAACGAAAACATTCCAAGAGTCACGTCTTGTAAGTACCTGGGGATAATTTTCGATAGCATGATAATTGAGTTGGAAAATCAAGTTAATTGTGTCGTAGGGAAAGCCTGGAGGCCCTTGCATTTTACGATGCGAATACTAAAAAAGAGTACTGCGAAAGCGAGTTCGTCCATTAATGGAAGTTCGTCCATTAGTTCGTCCATTAATGGAATACGGGGCTGTTTGTTGGGACCCATCTAGAAATTCCCAAAAGGAATATTTGAATAGAGTACAGAGAAGAACGTATAAATTTACTTTCCGAGGGAATAGGAAGAATGTAGAATGGGAGTGTCTGGAAATTAGGAGAGTTAAGGCAAGACTCTGTGCCCTGTACAAAGCGTATGCCGGTTATCCAGCTTGGAAAGATATCTACATTCGATTGGGTAGACCTTCGTACTTTAGTAGGGGGGATCACAAACACAAAATTCAGTTTAGGCCACAGAGAACAGATGTTGGAAAATTTTCTTTTACAAATAGAACAATAACGGACTGGAATAAGTTACCTGCGACAGCATTGGAACCCTTTCCTTTAGGTGTTCAAAGATTTAAAAATAAATTAACTAATGGTATTTGTAAACTTGGATTATTATATCAGTTATTATTTGATTATTATTGATAGTTTTATTGCTATTATTATTGTGTTAATTACTATTGAATGCGTTCCTGTTCTAAATATATAATTATATTCAAAGTAGTATTGTATTGAAGTGTGGTGATGTGAAGTGAAGTGAAAGTGAAGTGAAATGTAATTAAAAAGCCGTGTAATCTTGTATTTAATAGTTTAAAATAATTGTGCAGGTAACCATAAAATGTAGTTAATGCTATTATTGTTAGCATATTATTATTATTATTATGTCTTTAAAGAATTCAAAGTTACGTTGTTAAGTAATTTAAAGTTAATATTAGTAATATGTTAATTGTAGAGTTCTGCCACCAGGTTGTATATACCTATCTGCAGAATAATATCTATCTATCTATCTAAAAAGGAACAGTAATTGGTTATTGTTCTACGGTATCCTCTGTATTGCAAAATGTTAACCGCACCGATCCACCACTTAAAGGAATTCCTGAACAACTGCAGAATCTGGTTACAGAGGCCTGTAAAGGCTTATTTCGGGAAGAATGCCTAAGGCTGAAGACCTAATACGGCGATACCAGCATGTCTTTGAATGCAGTGATGGTGTAAAAGGAAAGACTGATATTGTTCGTCACAGAATAGACGCCGGAAACGCCACACCGATTCGCCAAGCTTCTATACGTTACCTCTGTCTAGAAAAGAAGAAGCAGATGAGATTATTAAACATGTGAAAAAGGATGGCGTAATCGAACTATCAAGCAGTCCGTGGGCTTCTCCTATCGTATTGGTAAAGAAGAAAGACGAATCGACTCGGCTCTGTGTCGATTTCCGACAGCGCAACAATGTAACGAAGAAGGATAGCTATCCATTGCCCCGTATTGACGACATGTTGGACACGCTTCCTGGGGCCAAGATCTTCTCGACACTTGACCTGAAAATTGCATACTGGCAAGTAGAATTAGATCCCAGAGATCGAGAGGACTGCATTTACCTTCGGATCAGGTTTATGGCAGTTTCCAGTAATGCTTTTCGGACTGTGTAATGTTCCAGCTACATTCGAAAGATTGATAGAAACCGTATTGAGAGGTCTGTCGTGGAAGTCTTGTTTACTTCGACGATATAATTGTTATAGGAAAATCTTTCGAGGACCACATCAATAACCTAGAACAGGTGTTTCAGAGGTTGGAAGGAGCGAACTTGAAACTCAGCCCAAAGAAATGCCATTTATTTCGCAAGCAGGTGAATTACCTTGGACATGTATCTGGCACGGGAGTAGAACCTGATCCAGAGAAGGTTAAAGCTGTGAAGGAATGCCCAGTCCCAAAGGATAAACATGAATTGAGAAGTTTCCTGGGTCTATGTAGCTATTATCGCCGGTATGTTTTGGGATTTGCCAACATCGCGAAACCGCTGACTCAGTTGACCGAAGAAAAGCGTTATTTTCAATGGGAACAAGATTGCCAGCGCGCTTCCGAAAACTTAAGAGCGCTATGTCGAGTGCCCCTATATTGAGGTATCCACTACCTCAAGGGAATTATGTTCTTGATACTGACGCAAGTAACGTTGGTATTGGAGAGGTATTATCGCAGATACAAGATGGACGAGAGAGAGAGAGAGTAATCGGTTATTATAGTAAGGTGCTATCAAAGCCAGAACGACACTATTGTGTTACCCGGAGAGAATTACTTGCTGTGGTGAAATCCGTTGAGCACTTCTACAAATATCTCTTCGGTAGAGAATTTCTTTTGAGAACGGGTCATGCTGCTTTGAAATAGCTGCTGAACTTCAAGAATCCGGAAGGTCAAGTCGCCAGATGGACTGAAAGATTGCAAGAATTTACATTTAGAATAGAACATCGAAGCGGAAGTAGTCACCGGAATGCCGATGCTCTCTCCAGAAGACCGTGCCCTGAAAACTGCAAACATTGTTGTCATGCGGAAGAGAAGATGTCTCCTACTATGAAGATCACTGTCAGTAATGACCAATGGCAACCCAAAGAACTTCAAAAAGCTCAGAAAGAGGACGCAGAAATGAAACATGTTTGGAAATGGAAAATAGAAGGACGGAGACCAGGTTGGCAAGAAATGGCTCCCTGTTCTTTAGCAGTAAAATCATATTGGGCGCAGGGGGATTCGATTACTAAAGAGGAAGGCATTCTTAAACGGGTTCTGGAAATTGAAGATGGCTCTCAGAAGATGACGCAGATATTCTTACCAAGAGTGAGGGTGCCTGAAATATTGATGGAATTGCATGATGGAACTTCGGGAGGACATCTCGCTATAACTAAAACGCTAGAGAAAGTGTGCGAACGATTTTACTGGGTTGATTGCGAGCAAGACGTAAAGATATGGTGCACAAAGTCTCAAGTGTGTGCTACTAGTAATGAACCACATAAACAGAGAAGAGCGAAGATGAGGCAATACAACGTTGGAAGTCCTTTCGAACGAATTGCCATTGACTTGGCTGGCCCATTTCAAATGATGGAAGTAAATACATACTCGTGGCTATGGATTATTTCAGCAAGTGGGTTGAAGCATATCCCCTACCTAACCAAGAGGCCACTGCTATCTCCGAAGTACTGGTTAAGGAATGGGTGAGCCGATTTGGTGTGTCACTGGAATTACATTCAGATCAGGGACGGAACGTTGAATCTGCTGTTTCAAGAAGTGTGTGAACTTCTGGGAATAAGAAAAACAAGAACAACAGCCCTACATCCGCAGTCAGACGGAATGGTGGAACGCAATGGGAAAATATTTAGCGAGGGTCGTGTCAATCACCAACTCAACTGGGACCAATACATGCATCTTTTTCTTCTAGCCTACCGTTCCTCTGTTCAAACACCCGCTAATATCCTCTTCGGCCGGGAACTACGTCTACGATGTGATCTACAGTTTGGTTGTAAAACATTGGTTTTACAACCAAATAAATACAAAAAGAAAGAACCGGCGAAGACTTTGTAAATGCCTAAGACAGAAAATGAACGTAATTCATAACCAGTTGCGTGAACGAATCCAAATCGCAAGTGACAGGATGAAAGACCGGTATGACATCAAAGCTAATAAGAAGGTTATCAACGTGGAGATCACGTTTGGCTGTTTAACCCCCAACAATGCTGCGGTTTGTGTTCAATATTAGGACAGTGGGAAGAACCGTACGAGGTAGGGAAGATGATAAATGATGTGGTCTACCGAATTAAAAAATTGCCGAATGGAAAACCAAGAGTCGTCCATTCGAATCGTCTGGCCCTGTACGCAGGAAGTAATGAAAATGATGATGAAGGAAAGGCCGCACGAGTTTGTGAGCTGGACATGCAAGAGTTCACATTTGACGAGTTTGTCTCAATATGGTGAAAAGCATAATGCGCGTTATGGTGTAACAATGGAAGTGCAACAGGATCTGTTTGTGGTACCCCAGGAATATGCATTAGCGCATTGTGTCCCCTGGGATTTAGACATAGCCAGAGGTGCTGCTCCTGTACTCAAGAGAAAATACGGAAGAATAGAAGAATTAGAGAATCAGCAACCAGATATTGAGAAGGTTCTGCAACTGCACGACGTGAGTATATATGTGTATTACCTTGTCACCAAAAGTCATATTACAAGGCATTCTATAAAAATCTTTGGGAAACTCTGATTGAATTACGCCAACAAGTACTTCAAGACAACGTCCAGAAGCCTGCCATGTCCAAATGGTCACGTGGGATGTGGTTTTGATGGACTGAAGAATAGTGAGAAGCATGTTGGAAGTACTATTGCGGTACACTGGGGTTAGCATCTTAGTCTGCAGCTATGACCGGGGAATGTCGTCATATCCAAAGAAGACGAATGACTGCCACTTCTTCCTAACCTCCAACTGCACTAGAGGCTCCAGCTGCAAGTATCGGCATGATTTCAATAAACGCGCTCCGAGACGGATCGTATCTAAGGAGGGGGTAGTGTAACGAATATTGCATCTACCGGCGTCACCCCGAAATACATGGTGTGCGCAGAAGGGGACAACTGCCTGCGGCCCCCGAACTAGATGGTTCCGGGATACGCGCGGATTGCGACATCTGCCGGCGGCACTCGAAATGGATGCTCCCGGAGTGTTTGCGATGTTTATTGCAAGTTCCAGTAAATTCTAGACTGCGCCCGCCGAGTATAAATACGCGGTGGCCGACGACCGCGAGTCAGCCTGAAGTGGAAGCGGTGAAGTGTGTGCATCGCGGTAAACAGCAGTGCAGTGATTGTGCTCAGTGATGTGAACCGTGGCCAGCGCCGTGAACTTTGGCCAGTGCAGTGAACTGTGGTCAGTGCAGTGGACTGTGGTCAGTGCTTAGAACTGTGCGACAGTGCAAAAGTAGTGAACAGAGTAAATAAATAATCAAGAGAAGTGTGCCGTATAAAGAAATAATCAAGTGAAGACTATCTATACATAAATCAAGTGTTTTCAGTGATCGTGTTGATAAACAAAATGACGTTTTTGTTAAAATAATAGCCGAGTTTTAATTCACCACATAGAAACGTAACAGTATATAGTATTTTACAAAATGAGCTCCAAAACTGTAGACTGTAAAAGTCATTACAGTTTTAGATCTACAATTATACATATGTTTATGCATAGTAAGTTCAGAAGTGTAGAGAGTAAATACATTGATAATCTGAACAAGAACAACTGCCATTAGAAACATGAGATTAAATTTCATTTAGAAGATCATCTTTTAACACACATCAAGTTCCTATCAGTGTGAAACAAAATATATAATATATGTCAAATAAATTTGACATATTGCGAGATAGTATGGGAAGTGTAAGGAAATATATTTTTAGGGTCACATGTGAAACTAGTATTATTTAAAATTAAATGTTAATAACATTTTTCTATTATTATTACATTAATATTGTTACTGTATTAAAATTTACTTTTCCACATAAACTTTGGCCCGTTTACTTACGCATTCCGTTCAACGTGTTTCTTTCACTTCAATTTCGCGCGACAATAAATGTTTAAAATATATTTAAGTTGTAGTAAAATTCTTCAATTATACACTAAATTATTGTTTTTAATAATGTTATAGTGACATAGATAAATGTTTTTTTTAATATTTCCTTAAGAGAAGTAACGTTGAAGGCTCGGAGTCGAAACGACTCCCGTGGACGTTCTAGGCTAGGGGGTATTGGTAAGCCGGGCGTTCTAGAGTTAAGCTACCTCAATATCTTGTAAAATAAAGTGATTAAAAGGAAACGAATACATTCGAAGGGCGGTCAAAAAGTTTCTACCCCGAGATAGGATCCTTCGTGGATGTGTAATTCAAATTTCGAGAGCTCAGCTTCATTAGTTTTGCCGCTAGATCGCGTTGAATGTCACTGTATAAGGAAAATTGCGAGTATGGAGAAAATCAAGAACCGCGCCGTCATTGAAATCTTATTGAAGGGATGTCGTCAAAGAAATTTGGAGGACATGCAGAAGACACTTGCGGACAGTGCTCCGTCTTGTGCGGCAGTGAAAACTTGGGTGGTCGGCTTCTAACAAGAAGAACCGGTGAGGAAGATGCGCCAAAGAGTGGGAGGCCCTTCACCGTTGTCGCAGATGGAAAAGTGACTGCAATTCACGATCTGATAATGCAGGATTGCCGAACAGCATTGCAGCACATTCAAGTTACATTTGGAATCTCCTATGGGCACATGACATTATTGTGAATATTTTGTAGGTGTGAAAAGTTTCTTCTCAATGGGTCCCGAAAGATCTGAATCCAGCTCAGAAAAGGGAACGTGTGCTGTACTGTGAAGAAATCGTCCGTCATTTTGAGGCGGATGAAGACGCTTTTCTTGGAAGGTACGTCACAATGGATGAAACGTGGGCTCACAACTTTGATCCTGAGCCAAAGCAACAGTCACAACAATGAAAGCATCCTTCATCCCTTACCCCCAAAAATTTCATGTGCAGAAATCAGCCGGGAAAGTGATGGCAACCGTCTACTGGGATGCAGAAGGGTTAATAATGATAATTTCCTGCAGAAGGGCGAAACCATAAATGCATCTTATTATTGCACCCTCCAGATAAATTCGAGAGAAGAGCTACAGAAAAAAGGCGTGGAAAGTTGGCGCGCGGTGTTCTTTTGTATCAGGACAACGCACCGGCGCACAAAGCTTTCGCAACCGATGAAACTCTGCATGACTGCGGGTTCTAATTGTTACATCATCCGCCATACTCTCTGATTTGCTCCATCAGTTTTCTTTCCCAAACCTCAAAAGGGACCTAACAGGACGTCATTTGACAGTGATGATGCAGTGATTGATACTGCGAATTCCTGGTTAGACGCGAAACCAAAAACCTTTTATTTGAATCGTTTGGGAAATAAATAAGCTCGCAAGGGTATAAGTGTACAAAGTTACAATGTTGAAAAACAAATTGGTGTTATGAAATTTGTGTCATGATTTCATTGTTGAGCTAGAGACTTTTCGACCACACCTCGTACATTTATTAGCCCCACTCCCTCATGCACTTCTGTGAAAACTTCATTGCATTAACTTCAACCGTTCAAAAATTACAGAAGGTGCTAAAGTTGACTCGCCTGTATATTAGGCTCGACCTTAACAACTTTTTTCTACGTAATCATTTTCAAATTTCCCATGGACATAAAAAAATAATTCTCATCGATTAAATTAAAAAGGCTTTATTGGGCCAAATTTGACATTTACATTCATTTATTTATAAAACAAGCAATAGCTCAAAAAACTATTACAAACACCGACAAAACCAATATCTCGCCATACATTACTTTATACATTATTTTTCTTCATGAATAATTACGTTTTCATGTAAATTTCCTGTACGGTAACACTTCAAGGTCATGTGTATTAATAACTCAGCGACTATTATTTTTTTACTATTTTTATGGCGAATTTTGAAATCACGTTAATTGAGAAAAATTACATTTTTAATGCAATTTTTATTACAAGTACAGTTACAGAAAGATTTCTGTACGCCTCTTTTATTGGCTATTGAACATTTCTTCGATATTCAAGATATATAATGTACTGTTTTTCATCAAAAGGTTATAAACGGTTATATCCTTCAGCTTAGCTCGTATAGCTTAATTTTTCTTTCTATTGCCATTTACGACTTGGATATCTTTGATAACATCTTTAGAAGCATTGTAATGATCATCAAAATCTCAATTGTATTTGCAACCAGTGTTCTAAGCGAACTGTTCAAAAGTGTTTCATTGAAAGTGATTCAAGAAATTGATAGTTTTGACAAATAAATTGCTAGTCACATTATTTCACTATCACGAAGGTTTATGATGCATGGCAATCTTATTTTGTACATGCAAGAGACCTTTAGAAATGATTACATAGCCAATCTTTTTTTATGGCCGCCCTTGATATAGTGTTCAGAATCTCTCGTCACAAAAACTTCTACGGAGTCTATGCTGACATTCATAAAAAATGGCATATTCAGTTTTTCCGAAAAAAAATTCAAGACAATTGAGTTGAAATGTTATTTCGAGGTGCGGCATTCAAATCGCTATTTTGGCGTGTCACAGCAGACGCCCGATGCGGCATCTGCCAAAGGGCAGGGCACAGCGACGTTTCTTAGCGATTTCGATGAAACTGTCCAATGAGGCAAACAGCGCTTGCCGCGCACTAGTTTCATAAAATAATCAATGCGACCTATTTTTATTTTATGCGATGCGTTTTATGCGACCTATTAATTTAATCTATTAAATCTACTAAAATTCATTTTTGCTGTGATATAAAACACGGTATGCAGGACCTAACAATAACGCTGAACACAAGCTTTATGTAAATTAACAAAATTCTGGAATTCGAATTATTTTTTGCTTATCTTTGGTGTGAACTAATGTCTTGTTCTTACTACGATAAATTATAGTTTCCTGTCGTTCCTTTCCTTGATATCATGACACGTGCTAACAGTTTTGCAGTTAAAATGTTCGTACATTAAAATATTGAGTTCATTAATTAACGATTTCTAGGCGCGCAGTTTGAACTGATACTTACGCCAGTTTCATTTTGTGTAGCCGCAGGCCGACAATTGCATTGGTTAATATTTTCAGTACACGGGTGTGGGTGCACAGTCAAGCAAGTCTACGCGATGTCCGTGATTAACAGTGAAAAAATGGCATATGCCCAATATGACAAGGAACAAAATACTTTACTAATAGCTGTGGTGGTGGGTAAATACGCGGTAATGTGGTGGACAGTGCTTGACTCAATAGTGGACATAACATAAAATCAACTAAAATGACTGGAAATGAGTGCTAAATGGATGGTTGTGATGCATATAATAGCATTACAACACCGTATAACATGAAATTATATAATTACTTTTCATATTTTTCAGAAAATACAGCTGAGCTTGTTTGTCCTCTGGGTTCTAAACGATTTTAAGTTCCCATGATGTTTTGTAATGTAACTGGTGGCAGGTTCTTGAAGGAGATCATTATCATACCCCTCTCCAGTGCCAATAGTATTGTCATCGGAGCTATTTCCGAAAGGATTCCAAGATTCATCTTCTGACAAAACAATCACTACCTTCTTTTTTGACTTCTTAGTACTTTTATTGGGAGCAGACATTTTGAGTTTTCTTTCTTCAGCCTTCTGTTGCATCATTGCCTCTTTTTTTTCTTTTGTCTCTCCAATTTTTGCTCTTTCTGTTTTTGCAATTCCACTTTCTTCTTTTCTTTATTTTTATTGTTCATTCATTTCTCAGATGTTACAACTGACGGTACAAATTCCCTTTTTTGTTTTGAATTTACATTGGTATATTGCCTGGGCCAGTACAGAGTTCTCTTGAAAGGACTTGGTATTTAAAATTTATCCATACCAGGCTGAATATCTCCGTCATAACTATTGTTGTGGTTATTTGATTCCGCTGAAGGGGCAGCTCCCAATTATAACTTGTGTTGAAATTGCTCGTTTCTGTGTGAATAACATGGCTTAAGCATCAGGCACTGGTCTTCAATTTCTCCAGTCAAAATTTTCTCTCTAGTGAGTACCGATACTTCATTTTTTAAGGCTAAATGTACCGGAAAACACTTATCGGAAAAATCAATAGATCGCAGCACTATCATAGGGAATTTACTAGACCGATAACGTCTGAAGAAATGGTCCGATTTTCGATCTGTAAACGGCATTGAACGCCTTTTTAAAATAGAATTTATGCTACGAAGCCGTTTTTTCAAAAAAGATTTCCAATTTTTTTTTAATTTCTAAGAGTTCCGGGAAGAAATTAAAAAATGTGGGCTTATAGCGCGATGACGACGTGCTTCCTGAATCCAACGCCGTGTCAATCATGCAAATCGGATGAATAGGAGCGGCGTAAAGCGAAATTTCGGAAAAAATGCCTAACCCCTTCCCGCTCGACGCAGTTGTGGTTAGGCGACGCCGTTTTGCGCCCCTCACCGCCCGCCCTCCGCTCGGGCCTCGCTGGTCTGGCGACCAGATGTCCAGGCCGACCGTTTCGCCACCCCCCCCGCACCCCTGTAGGTGCCCACCAACAAAGGCAACGCCACCCCCGCTGACGCCGGGGATGGACTGGCCCGGCGGTATATAAGACCGGGCCCGGGCTAAGAAGTGGTCGCACACACACACACTTGCGTGGGCGTCGAGGTGACAGCACCACCCGCTCCCTCCGCCTAGCTTTGGCCACGCACTCTTCGCGACTTGGTTTCTGCTGCGGCGTGCAACGAGTACCTAGCACATGTGGTTGAGCCTTGCTCCCACACTGTGCTGAGTGGAAAGTTCGCGCAGCCTTCCTTGCACGGCAAGTACCTGGCGCTCTCGTGATTGAGCTTTGCTCTCACGAGACGTTGAGCGGAACACCGTGCGGGAACGCAGCAGGGGCCGAGTTTTTGTCACAGAGCAAGAGATGTGCCGCTAGCCAGCGATGGCAGCGCACGATTTCACCCCCCGTCGGCGCTTGTCGCTAAGGGGGGAGAGCGAGCGGCGCTCCGGCGAACGGCGGCACTCGCTGGGGGATAATGCGACTTGGTCGATATCGACCGAGTCACAGACGCCCCGGGCGCAGTGCAGCCAGAGCCGTGAGCTCATTTGTGTCTCCGGGTTAGAGCTGCTGAGAGGAGCCACACCCGAAGACAAGTTCATCGTGGTGGGAGCGGAGGACATCCCGGCCTCAGCGGTCGTGGAGTTCGGCATTCCACCGCCGCCGCCACCACCACCTCCACCGAAAGCGCAATGGCGCAACGGCGTCGCCGGCGCCGCAGCGAAAGCTGCAGCCGCTGCGCACCAAGCAGCAATCGGCGCCGCCACCACCTACACCCAGCCCTGGGGACATGGAGACGGCGCTCTCCGGGAACCCGGCCGGCGTCATCTGCGCCTTCGCGGTGGCAAATCTAGAAAGCCTAAAAGCTTTCTGGGGCTGCTACCGCGAGACCGGTGCGAGAGCGATCCCGCACCTAGCGCCTAGTAGCGAAGTGCTCCTCGCCCTCAACGCGGCGCGAGCGGCGCAGGAGTCTCCGCGAACAGCGGCGCCCCCGCCCTTGCCCGCGCTGACCTCCGGCACTCCTACGGGGCAATCGGTGAGGGATCGCGTCAGCTCATTTGAGCTGCGCATCACCCCGCCGACCGCCCCTTGCAACTTTGCGCTGTCGGGGAAACGGCGCCGCAGCAGCGGCCCATCCGACGTCATCGGCCGCGAGAGCAGCTCTGATCTGCCAGGCTTTTTTTCATTTTCCCCTCACCAGTCGCCCTGGCGAGGCGGGAATTTATTCAAAGTTAGGGTATACAATTTTGCGCTCCAACCTTTCGGTTTGTGGAGCTTAGAGAGGGCTGTATCTAAAAAAACTAACTATAACTAATCTTAATCTAACTTAAAACTATACAAAGCCTCTTTGGGCTACTTGTTTTAAATGTACATGGTTTTATTAAATGTTTTAAAAGTTCTCTTTTATTGTTCGTAATCTTCTCTTCTTTCATTTTGATCATTCACTCGCTCATTCATGCTTTCTATATATACAAACTCATTCGCTCACACATTCATGCCGCACTTCACTACACTATCACTACACTATTTACACTTTGTACACGCACTCTTTTTTCTCGCCACGGCGCCGACTTTACTCACGCGTCCGTGGCCGTGACGCCTTCAAATCCGGGCGGCCCAGGCCCGGCGGGCGCGTTTCCGCGCCCCCCACGCAGTTTCCGGCATCAGGAAGCGGCGACCACCTCCCACGCACTAGCTGCTCCCCCGCGTCGCACAGTTCAGAGAACTTGTGCGGGGGAAGTGCGCGGAAGGTGAAGGCGATGTGCTTTGGACCTTTTCTTCTGTGGAAGGCCCTGTGCACGCCGCTGTTCGCCGCTAGGCCGGTCTCGCGCAGGATGCGCGGAGCGGACGGCCTCAGCGTCCTCTCGAGCGCCGTCTCCGCCCGCCGCTGAAGCTCCGCCGGGAACTGATGTCGCACGCCCAGAACTCCGAACACGTCAGCGTTTCGAGGAGTGCGGTCAGGGGGTACATTTAAAAGATGTGGGCGCGCCGCTCTGTTTTCTGCGACCCGGATGGGACGCAGAGTGGAAGGTGGAGCGGCGGCGAAGAACCTCGCACGCGTACGCCCACAGGGGGCGCACGCATGCGGTGAATAGGCGCCGCTTTAAGGAAGGAGGAAGATCAGGAGAACGGAGAAGTGGTTTCAGAAGAAGGGTTCTATTTTTGATTTTGGCCGCGAGGTATCGAGCGTGTGCGTGCCAGCGGAGGCCGCTGTCAAGCAACACGCCCAGATATTTCACTTCGCTCCGCCACGGCAAATGCGCACCAGCCAAGTTCACCGTTTCATCGGGGTCAGCCCTCTTGCGAGTGAAGTTGACGTCGACGCACTTGAGGTTGAGAGCGAGTCGTTTCCGACTTAGCCATTCAGGGAAGGCGGCGAGACAGTCGCTTAGGTACTTTACTGACTGCCTGACGTTCGCCGATTTCGCATAATATGCAAAATCATCCGCGAACATCAGGAGCCCGCAGCGTTGAATGCCTGTTTTTGATTCAGCAGGTAGCGGCGCATCATGTACGTATAAGCCGAAGAGAGTAGGAGAGAGAACGCTCCCCTGAGGCACGTCCGCCTCGGCTCGTCTGAGGGACGAATATACGTTGTTGACGCGCACTTTGAACTGCCTGTCAGAGAGAAAGCTCGCGATCAATCTCACATAGCAATCGCTCATCCCCGACCCCACGAGGCACGCGAGTAAACCCGCATGCCACACAGAATCGAAGGTCGATCGCATGTCGAGAAAGACCGCTGGCAAGTTCTGCCGTCTCTCGAGGGCGAGGCTGATCTCCGTGCAAAGCCGCGTGAGCTGCTGCGCGGAGCTGTGACCAGCTCGGAAGCCAAATTGTTCATCTCTGAGAAGGTTGAGGCGACGTATTTCCTGTTGCAAACGCACCAGAATTAATCGCTCAAACGTCTTCCCTAGAACTGAGAGTAGACTGATAGGTCTATAGCTGCTAGGAATTAATTTATTCTTGCCAGGTTTTGGTAAAAGTGCAATGGTCGCAACCCTCCACGCTTTCGGAAAATAACCGCACGCCAGGCACGCATTCAGGAGCTCGAGTAGAAACTCGACTCCGCGCCCGGCCAGAGCACGCAGCTGGTCGCCGGTACATCCATCTGGGCCAGCGGACTTGGCTGGATTGACGCATTTTAGTGCGTTCTCCAGCTCCCTCTTTCGTCACTCGGCGGGCCGAGGTGAGAGGGAGCAAAGGGCCAATGGTGTTGCAGCTGACCGCCGGCGCCACCGGCTGACCACCTGTTACAGTGGCAGCCAGTGGCAGCGCAGCGGCGCCCGTTTCAAACGCGCGGAACTGCAGCGCGAGCGAATTCGCGAAGATTTCGCTTTTTGCCGCGTCGTCCCACACGTAAACGGGCCGAGGTGGTGGAGCGCCGGGTGCCCCCGTCCCGGCCTTGCTCTGAAGCGGGCTTGTGAAGCTTACTCCCGGTTTGCGGCCCAGCGCACGGGAAAGATCCCAAAGGTGCCTCTCGTGAAGGTTACATTTAGCGATGGTTTCTGACCATTTAGCAGCTCTCTCGTCCCGTAGAGATGAACGGAATTCTCTGCTTAAACTGCGCGCCCGCTCTCCGTCAACGGGATCGCCATAGCGGCGATGAACTTTGACAGTTCTACGCAGTTCTCTTAAGATCCTTCTTTGCTCGTCTGAGAGCTCGGGGCGAGAATTCTCTACTCGGATCTGATCTGCCAGGCGCTCCTGGCGGCGCCTTAAATGGCGAAGCTCCGGGCGCCCCTGGCGGAGAGGAAGCGAACGCGGCCCCCACCCCGCTCGGCGCGCCGCCCGGATTGGTCAGTGGCGCTGCGCTGGGATTGGCCGGCGCGCTCCCCACCGCTCCGCCCGCCACCAGCTCCACGGAGGCCGTGGAGAGCGGCATACCGGCGCCAGCAGCCGTCGAGCGAGCGTCGCGCGAGCGAAAAAATAAAATAAAATAAAAAAATAAAAAAAGCGAGCGTCGCCAGACGCGAGCTCCGGCGCAGCACCGCAAAAGGGCCCGGGGAACGCGGTGGGCGGCTCACCGCCCGCCGTCTCTCCACCGGCCAAGCGCGAGGCCGCAACCCCGGAGCCCGCAGAAGCGGCCAGCGAGCCGCAAAGCTCGCCCAACGCCCTCAAAAAGGCGAAGAAGTGGAGGAGGCGTAAGCGTGCGGGCAAGCCGACGGGAGGGCCCTCTGAGGCCCCCGCCGCGCCTTTTTTTTTCGGCGTAGCCGAAGGTCAGTGTGGGTGAGTGTTTTGCAGTTCGCACGCTTGAGCGTTTTACTGCTATGTGTAAGTGGTTAGTGTAGGTTCGCGACGGACCTTAGTCAAAAGCCAACTTGGCTGAAGTGTTTAGTCACTGTCGTGACTTTGTCATTTTTTGTGTAAGGACCCTACGCCCTCAATATATCCGAGGGGAGAGCTTGTCGTCTGCGTCCTATTGTGTGAACGTGTCGTGCGAGTTTCTTTAGCGGCGCTGGTGCTTCGCTGGATTGAAAGGCTTGATAGGCTTCGTTAAAGGAGAGCCGTCTCAAGCATTGAGTGAAGGATTCGATATCGAGTTCCTTCCTGAGCCTTCCGAAACGGGGGCGCGCTATGAGCTTCAGAGCTTTGTTCTGAACTACCTCAAGTGTATTCTTGTACTCCATTCCCATTCCCGTACTCCATGCCGCGGCATAGGTGGCTACTGGCCGGCAGCACGTTTTATAGAGTGCCAGGCGGAGGTCCAAGGGGAGTGAAGGTTCCCTCAAAAGAGGATGTAGTAAGTGTATTCTCTGTTGAAGTTTCGATCGGATGCGTCTGACATGTAGGTGCCAGCGCATTCTTCGGTCGAAAGTGACGCCCAAGTAAGTTGCCTTAGGCGCCCACTTCAACTTTTGAATACCTAGTGTAATTTGTTTTGGTGGTGTGTAGCGTTTGTGTGTTTGTGTTTGCGGCGAGAGTAACAGATGGCTTGCGACTTTTCCGCTGAGAAAGTCAAGTGGTTTTCTTCCGCCCACTTCAGCGTCAAGTTCATCTGTTTTTGTAGGATTTTTAATTTGTGGTCGAGGTTGATTCCTCTAGCTAAGACGGCTATTTCATCAGCGTAAAGGAAAAGCCGTATTCGCGGTATATGCGGTATGTCATTGACATAAAGCGAGAACAGCAGCGGAGAGAGGACGGAGCCCTGGGGGACCCCGGCCGCAATCCTCCGCTTAGAGGATCTCGCCTTACCCACATTTACTACGAATGTGCGGTTTGTGAGGAAAGATTTAACGATTTCCGTTATATCTTGTGGGAGGACGCGCCGAAGTTTTGCTACAAGTGTGTTGTATGGCACTTTGTCAAAGGCTTGCACCATGTCGAGATAAATGACTGGTACATCCTGTGAAAGTATGAGATCAGTGGAAATCTGCTGAGC
The DNA here is from genome assembly GCA_964035755.1 of Teleogryllus oceanicus. Classification (NCBI taxonomy): domain Eukaryota; kingdom Metazoa; phylum Arthropoda; class Insecta; order Orthoptera; family Gryllidae; genus Teleogryllus; species Teleogryllus oceanicus. Next base: position 167,137,641 of record CAXIVR010000001.1, on the reverse strand, counting down.
CATACAAAGTGCTTGTAATGAAGCGGAGTGGCCCGGTCTGAAAGCGAACTGTTCCTCCCGAATTAAATTACGCGAGAGAACAGTTGGTAGGATTCGCGCGGAGAAGCCTTTCGAACACTTTTCCCATAATTGGGAGAAGGCTGATTGGCCTATGGCTCGCCGCGACCGTCAGATCCTTTCCGGGTTTCGGAAGCATGGAAATACTAGCAAATTTCCAGCTTTCCGGAAAATACCGCTGTGTAATGCAGCTATTGTAGATTCGCGTAAGCGCCGTGCTTATGACCGGTAAGGCCTCCTTGAGAATGGGAGGGCCTATGCGGTCAGGGCCCGGCGCCTTGCGACTACGCAAGCATGTGACTGTAGTCGAAACTTCTTCGACTGTGCAGTGTGTGAGTGTTTCGGCGTTGTCCTCCGTTTCCTCTTCCTCTTCCACCTGTGTATTGTTGACAAACCTCTCTTAAGCATGTCGGCGAAGAATTCCGCCTTTGCTTGATCTGAGAAGAGGTAAGTTTGATTACCCTCCGCGTTGTCGTAACCACGTATGGCAGTTGCAGTTTTAGGCACCGACCTGAGCGCCTTTTGAAGTTTGAAAAGACCGTTACGAGAGTGATCAGAACCGATCTCTCTCATACGTTTTTCCCACTCGGCCGCGTGATGGTTTGCGAGCGCCGTCTTTAGGCGTTTTTCGCATTCCCGCAGCTGCGTTCTGAGCGCAGGGCACCTAAACTGCTGCCATAGTCGTCTGGCTTTGCGTTTCTACGCAGAAGCTCTTCGACATCTGGAGGAAGTGTGTTTGAACCCTCTTCGGGCGGGCGCCAGAAGACCGGCGTCGCCTTTCTGTGTGCTATTTGTATGTGTTTTGTGAGAGTGTGTAAGCTTGCATCTATTGATTCTGGCGAATCCATTGATGACGAAACTTGTGAGTGTAGAGTAGTGAGGTGGTTGCGAAACTCATCCCAGTTGGTTGGTTGAGGAACCCACTGCCGTGGGGCGCAGAAGGAGCGGATGCTACCAACTGCAAAGGTTATGGGAATGTGGTCGGAAAGGGAAAAAGGAATGGGTTTTGGTGTTGTGACCCGAATATTTCCTGAAGTGAGTGCCACATCAAGAATTTCGGGCCGCATACGAGGGTCTGAGGGATAGCGGGTGGGTGTGGAGGGCGGGATGAGTGTCACGTTGTTGTGAGACAACAGGAAACTTACAAGTAAGCTCCCGTTGCTGTTTGTGGTGTTGCATCCCCATTCCTCGCACTTGGCGTTCAGGTCGCCCGCCAGGACCGTGCGAGGTGCTAGGGAGAACACTGTGTCAAAATCGTCCTCGATGAGAGGGCGATTCGGTGCTAAGTATGTTGACACCAGTGCAACTTCGCCTTCCGTCGTCTCCACCACAATCGCTGCCGCTTCAAGCCTCGCTAAGCGAGGTAAAGCTGGGGTATCGAACGACGCGATGAGGTATCGAACGACGTACAGCAACAGCTACGCCGCCACCGCGATGGCGAGCATCGCGGTCGGTGTGGTAGATGGCCATGTCGTTTAGCTCCAGGTCATCGGCGTTCATGAGTTTAGTTTCCTGCAGTAAAAGTACATCAATGTGATGTTTACTGCAGAAGAGCTCTATGATGCGTCGATCCCCTGGGTCCATGTGACCGGAACGGCCGTTGACGTTCCAGGCGGCTACCGCGAGAGGGCGGGTTCTGGTGTTTCCCTGCGTTCGGTGTTCAGCCATTGTTGACTGTCACTTGAGCGCAGAGAGTGGTTAAAAGTGTGGTGAGGTGCGAAACCTGCTGCTTGAGATCAGCAACCTCCTTGCGGAGTTGCTCTGCCTCAGAGGTAGCAGCAGGAGTGACGTGTTTTTGCCCCTTTGGCGCAGTTGCGTCGGAGCGGGCGGCCCTCTCCTGAATGCCCTTACGGACATTGGAGTTCGCCGCCGCCCTCTGCTCGCGCGCCGCTTGGGCAGCGTGTTGTTTTGGTGAGTGCACTAAGCTCGCAAAGGTAGTGCTCTTATCTACCTTGCGAGCGGGCTGTGTGTTGGTGAGCTTCGGCGCGACCTTTTTGTTCTGCTCCGACTGTGATTTTTGCTCTTGGCTGACAAGGCCTTGTGGGCCTTGCAGCCACCGTAGTTGGCGGAGTGGTTTCCGCCGCAGTTGCCGCACACGGCAGGTTTGCGGGTGTTTCCGCAATCCTTTGTCAGGTGGCCTTCGCCGCAATGAATGCAGCGTGGGCTGACCTGGCAGTAGGCGCGGGTGTGTCCCCAGCGGCAGCATCTTTTGCAGAACGGCGCGGTCTCCGTTCGCCTAGCGACCTCGATGCGAGCGACGCAGCGGCAGATCGCCCTTAAGGCAAAAAGCCACTTGCCGTCGTCGCCGGGCGCCAAGTTCACGAAATACGCGCCGAGCGGCACGAGCTTCCCGTTGCGGCGTCTCTTGAGCTGGTGGACGGCTAGCCTAGGCTTCCTCGGGCATTGCTTGGCGATGTCGTCCGCAACCTCATCCGCCGACACTTGGGGAGGCGGGCCGCTCACGTAGAGCTTAAGGCCACGCTCCTCCTTACGTGCGTGGGTGAAGTGGGCCGATTTGCCTCGCTTCAGATTCGCCGCGATCCTGACGTGGTCCGTGCGCATCGTGCCTGCAAGGAAAAGAACTCGCCACAGTGCTTGCCTGTGACCGGGTTCTCGCAGCCCTCCGTCGCCTCCTCGAACCACCGGCGAAAGCCGCCTTCGGAGGAAACCGCGGCGTTCGCAACCATTATCGGCGGAACGCGCTTCGATGCCTTCCTAGGCTCAGAGGAGGAGGTACTGGGCATTGAGGCCGGCGTAGGCAGAGGTGTGGGAGCGGGCGGAGTAGCGTCGGTGGTGGTGGCGGGAGCGGCGGCAGATTCGCCCCTGCGTTGCGGCGAGGGAGCGGCGACACTGCTGCGGGTGGCGCGCATGCGGGACGAGGACCGCCGTTTCGCCGAAATCGGCTAGCGGGGCCCCGTCAGCGGCGTTTGCAGCGCTCTTCCCCAGCGTACCACTGAGTGGCGCGCATACCGCGGCGCGAGCCTCCGCTTCGCCGTTTCCGGCTAACGGGGCGCGTCGGCGGCGTCTGCAGCGCTCTGCCCAGTGGCTGCGTCGACCTGCATTCCCTCGGCCTGAGGCAGGGCGAGGAAACTGCCGGGCGGCAGGCGTGGAGCGGCGTCGGCGGTCGGCGCATCGCCTGAAAGGCGGCGCTTCTTGCTTTTGCCGGAGGCGGCGTCGGCGGAGGCGGCGTCGGTGGAGGCGGCGGACGGGCGGGAGTAAAACTCCGAGAGCCCGTTTTTGGGACTGCCTTGCTGAACTGCGTCTGTTCAGCCGGCGTGAGGCTCCCGGCAAAGAGCGCGACCAGGTCGGTCGAGACCGCGGCCAAGCAACCGTCCTCGTCGGCCGCCATGAGGGCCTTGAGGGCGTTCGCAATGCGCGTGGCCTTGCTCTTTCCGTTTTTGTTCTTTTTGGCCCTTAAAAGGGCCGTGTCGATGGCAGGAAAATCCTGCTGATGGTCGGCGCCGGAGGGCGCGTTGTCATCCGAAGTGGCGGCGGCTGGGGCTGCGGCTCCTTCCGTGGTGATGGTGGCGGCTCGAAGCGCGGCGAGACCTTCAGGCGCAATCGTTACGGTCATATCGTTGGTCGAGAAGACCAACGCGCTCCGATCCGACAGCGTCCGGGACCGTCCGTGCAGGGCGTCCTTTCCGTTCTCCATCTGTGAAAGAGGGGGAGACGAAAAGATTTTGCCCTTTCGAACGAAGTAGCTGCTCTAAAGAGAGCAGAAGTTAGTCCTTAAAAGGACTGATTTTGAAGCTCTTAGCCCTTAAAAGGGCTGGTAAAAATTTCGCCCCGAAAAGGACTGGTGAATTTCACTAAGTCCGAAAGAATTTTCGGACTTAGAAAATTTCCGCGGGAGACTTGAAGATCTTGCAGGCGGCGGCGATCTGCGTCGGCGGCCCCGGTCCGGGGCGGCGAAGACGGGCGACGGCTTCTTCCCGCAGGAGCTCCGAAGTGTGCTCTAGATGCTACCAGAACTCTATTGCCGGCCGGAAATGCCTCCCCGCCGCGCCTGCCGCTGACCAACCTCCACCAACACAACAACCTTCAGGCCTGGTGAGTGCGCCCACGAGCCTCAGCAGCGTCAGCACTCCCCAGCTCCCCTAACGGCGACGATGAACAGTCAGACGGCTGGAAAATCGTTCCGGTAGGCGCAGTCGGCCCGCAGCAACGAATACCGGGGCGGGCACCTGCGCAGGACCCCCCCGCGGAAGCTTCGGCCGGCCGCTTCACGGCCGCGAAAAGCCACAGAATTCGATTAAAAATCGGTTCTGAAAGGTTCGAACACGGCCGGGCACTGGACCCCTAAGGGGGTACAAGGCGAAAATTTGCGAAGGTCGCCACCGGAACCGTAAGATAGGGGCCGAGATCCACACATTCGACCGTGTGGCGTCCCGCTGAGGCGGAGCGATACGCTCGCAGCGCTCAGATATTTCTGTTTGCGCACCCGCCTCCGACCGAGAACTCTGAAAATTTCTAGTTTTCATCAGAGGCTTCCGCAGGCACCGCGTGGGACGTGGGAAGCAGCTGCGAGAGCTGGGCTCGCTCCACGCAATTAAGCAGATTCATCTGTTAAAGAATTACAGGTCGCCAGCAACCGTAATTCTGATGTGGCTAATGGTGCAGTAGGCACCGAAACTCGGCGGGCGTGAGTTCCTACGGGAACTTTCACGATCACTCTTCGTGACACCGCCGAGTCGCGGAATATCTATAAAATAAAGCAGCTGGAATCCTTCGCGGTCGTGGTCGAACGCGAAAAGTGGGCGCGACCACGTTTTTGCCTACGCTGCTGCCGCTGGTACATCGCTCGCAACTGCGAGAACGAGGGCGCTGTCGTTCTGCACGGGCGAGGATCACCCTGCAGGAAACGACAAACGGGCAAGAGCATTCCCCTAGACGAGGCAATTTTGAAATTAAACCCACTTGCTGCACCTGCAAGCAGGCACGCTGCATCCTACACGGGTGCAGCCAGCGCTGCCCACCGCCCTTTGAGACGGCGTGAAACAGAGCTGAGGATCCTCGCGGGAAATGCAATTTCATCAGCAACTCTGCGCCTCAGGCAGCGCTAGCGGCGGGTCGGACCTGGAACGAGGTCGCGAGGCGCCTCGGCGCCGCGCGCTCCTCAGCGGCCAACGCACCGCCCTCCGGGGCGGCAGCGCGGCCCACTGCCCGCAGCTGCTGCGCCGACTATCTCAGGAGCCAGTTCCTAGAGTCTTCGAGCAATTCCTAAACATGTTGCCTAACAATGCCTGGAATTTCTCGCAAAACATGCGAACAGCACCTCCCCGCGTTGGGTCTTGGAACGCGCGAAGTGCAATCTTTAAAGCCCAACAGTTAGAACATTTTATATCTGTTTTTCAATTAGATATCTTGGTTTTACAAAAACGTGGCTTAGTGATCAACACGAATTCAAACTCCGAGGTTCGCTGTTTATCGCCGAGACCGCGTAGGCAGGCCAGGTGGCGGCGTAGCGCTTGCACTACGCCGTGAACTGCCGGCAGCTCGAAGCCGAAATCCTGCTATTGCTCTGGCGTCTCTAGAGGAGGTCGGGGCGTACGTTTGTAGGAAACGGTCGACTTTTAGTCGTATCAGTCTACTGCCCAGCCCAAACCTTAGATCCGGCTGGAATTGATGCGCTTCTCGCATTAAATTCCAAAGTCATTCTTGTAGGTGACTTTAACGCCAGACATAGAACTTGGGGCGGCCTCGGGCTAACAGAAACGGCAAAAAATTGCCAATCTTGTAGCGACAAGGCGGGCGTAAAATCTGCGCACCGAATAGCCTACGCATTTCCCGGATGCTCGTAACAGAAACCCGGGGTGTTATTGATTTTATGATGGGAAAGGAGTTGAGTGTTGGCCCCGCTCAATTGCTGCACAGAATTCGATCATAATCCGATAACATGTGTGTGGCGTCCCTGCCGCAAAATGCCAGTTAAGTTTCGAACTTCGCGTGACACGATGGCAGGTTTCACAGCTCAGCTGAACACCCCAGCTGAGCGGAAACCAGTAAATACGAATGACGAAATCGACGAAGCAGTGCCCCAACTCACTGCAACGTTGAATTTCGGCTTTCAAGCGTAACCCCGTCGTCACGCGAGAATAGAATTCTCGCCCTGAGCTCTCAGACGAGCAAAGGGGATTTTACGCGAACTGCGCAGAACAGTCAAAGTTCATCGCCGCTATGGCGACCCCGTTGACGGAGAGTGGGCGCGCAGTTTAGCCGAAATTCCGCTCATCTCTACGGGAGGAAAAACTGCTCAATGGTCTGAAACTATTTCAAAATACAACCCCCACGGGGGCACATTTGGGATCTTTCCCGTGCGCTGGGCCGCAAACCGGGATAAATGGGCCCATTCAGGCAACGCCGGGACGGGGGCACCGGCGCCCACCACCTCGGCCCGTTTACGCGTGGGACGACGCGGAAAGGGGAAATCTTCGCGAATTCGTCCCCGCTGCAGTTCCCGCGCGTTTGAAACGGGCGCCCCTGCGCTGCCACTGTAACAGGTGCTCAGCCGGTGGCGCCGGGGGTCAGCTGCAACACCTGGCCCTTTGCTCCCTCTCACCTCGACCCGCCGAGTGACGAAGAGGGAGCTGGAGAACGCACTAAAATGCGTCAATCCAGCCAAGTTGCAGTTCCGCGCGTTTGAAACGGGCGCCGCCGCGCCACCCTCGGCCGCCACTTCACCCGGGGGTCGCCATTGGCGCGGCGGCCAGCTCCCAAAGCCATTGGCCCGCTGTTCCCCTCTCCTCGGCGCGCCGAGTTACGGGAGCGGGGCTACGCAAAGCCTCCGGAACGTCATTTTAGGCGAGCGGGGGCCCAGATGGGTTGAACGGGGCGCAGCTGCGTGCTCGGGCGGGCGGAGTCGATTTTACGAGCTCCTGAATGCGTGCCTGGCGCGCGGCTATTTCCCCAAAAGGGGTGGGGGATTGCGACCATCGCGCTAATACCAAAACCTGGCAAAATAAATGAATCCGGCAGTTATAGACCAATCAGTCTCCTCTCCATCCTAGGGAAGACGTTTTTAGAGACTGATTCTGTCGCGTATGTAACAGAAATACGTCGTCTCACTCTTCTCAGAGATGAGCAATTTGGATTTTGAGCTGGTCACAGCTCCGCGCAGCAACTCACGTGGCTTTGCACGGAGATCGGCCTCGCCCCCGAGAGACGGGAGAACTTGCCAAAACGGTCTTTCTGGACATGCGATCGGCCTTCGACTCTGTGTGGCACGCGGGTTTACTCGCGTGCCTCGCGGAAATCGGGGATGAACGATTGCTATGTGAGATTGATCGCGAGTTTTCTCCGACAGGCAGTTCAAAGTGCGTGTCAATAACGTACATTCGTCCCCCAGACGAGCCGGGCGGGCGTGCCTAAGGAGCGTTCTTTTCCACCTCTTCGGCTTATACGTAAGACGCGCCGCTACCTGCTGAAACCAAAACTGGTATTCAACGCGGGCTCCCGATGTTTGCGGATGATTTCGCGAAATCGGCGAACGTCAGGCAGTCGGATGACTTACGTGACTGTCTCGCCGCCCTTCCTAATGGCTCAGTCGGGAAAAAGACTCGCTCTGAACCTTGATAAGTGCGTCCGTCAATTTCACTCTAAGAGAGCAAACCCCAATGAAACGGTGAGCTTTGGCGGGCGCGCGCTTGCTGGCAGAGCGAAGCGGATATCTGGGCGTGTTGCTTGACAGCGGTCTCCGTTGGCATGCGCACGCTCGATATCTCGCGGCCAAAATTCAACACCGCACTCTTCTTTTGAAACCTCTTCTCCGCTCTCCTGAACTTTCTGTCTCCCTAAAGCGGCGATTATTCACTGCATGCGTGCGCCTCTTGTGGGCGTATGCGTGCGAGGTTTTCGCCGCTGCTCCCTCTTCAACTCTGCGCCCCTCGCCGAGAGAACAGAGCGGCACGCCCGCGCGCGCCCGCACCTTCCCCACATTCCAAGACCGCACCCCTCGAAACGCTAACGTGTTCAGAGGTCTGGGCGTGCGCAAAACAGTTCCGGCGGAGCTGCAGAAGTGGGCGGGAAAAGGCGCTCGCTAGGCCTGGGGGCCGTCCGCCCGCGTATCCTGCGCGAGACCGCGCAGCAGCGAACAGCGACTTCCACAGAAGAAAAAGGCCAAAGCACGTCCCTCTTCACCTTCCGCGCACTTCCGCACAAACTCTCGAGCTGGCGACGCGGGAGCAGGTAGTGCGTGGGAGGCGGTCGCCGCTCACCAACGCCGGAAACAGCGTGGGAGGCGGGAATGCGCCCAGCCGGGTCTGAACCGCCAGGACCTGAAGAGCGCGGGACCACGGACGCTGATAAAGTCGGCGCCGTGGCGTAAAAAGTGTACAGTGTATATAGTGTAGTGTAGTGTGTGCCGTGTAGTATGAATGAGTGAGTGAATGTGTTGTACATATAAATTTAAGTATGAATGAGTGCGCGAATGCTACTAAATATAAAACAAAAGAAGAAAGAACAATTTTGTGAACTCAAGATAAAAATGTATTTAAAATAATTATTATTAAAACACAGAGCCCAAAGCGGCCATGTCTTAGTTTGTTAGTTATAAGTTAGTCTATTTAAGTCAAAGCCCTCACCTCGCTCCAAAAGCTGAAAAGCTGGAGATTTTTGTAATCCCAAAGAATAAATAAACTCCCGCCTCGCCAAGGCTATTGGCAGGGGGAAAATGAAAAAACGAAGTGGTCGCTCGCCAGATAGATTGAGACGGGGATCCGCGCCGGCAGCCGAGGAGAGCGGACACACCTGAGGAGCGCTCCGCCCGCCGTGGGACCTTCAGCCTCCGCGGGAACAAACAGCCCTTTTTAGGGCTATAAAATAGCAAAAAGCCGTGCTTCGCCCTTCAAAAGGGGCTTGTAAAACAGCCCTTCTTAGGCTGCGATTAGATGTCGTCGCCAGCGAGTTGGCCGCGTCGGGCACCGTTCCAACCCGCGCACGGGGTCGGAGCGGGTGCGCGCGGAGGGCGAGCGGGCGTAAACCGAGCGGGAACCGTGAGACGTAGGAACGGTTCCCCATCAACTGAGCGGATTTGCTCAAAACGTACGCCTTCTGTTAACAGGAGGAGGACAAGCGGGTCGCAGGAAGCAGGGCGGTCTACGTCGGCCGCCGCGCAGTCCGCCGCAGCCACGCCGCTCGCTGACGCGGCTCCCGCCGCCGCCAGCACCACGCCGCCGCCCGCCACAGCGGGCGCCACGACGCCTGACGCCGCACCCGGCGCAGCAGCAGCAGCAGAAGAGGAGGAGGATGGCGAGTTCACGCTCGTCACTCGCCGTCGCCGCCCACCCCCATCTTTCTGTACGGGTGGCCGACATCTTTGGGCTCCTCGAGGGCTTGCGCGCGGCCGGCGGCGACGCCGCGTCACCGCAGAGGTGGCCGGCGACGCCGTTAGGGTGCGCTGCGAGACCCTCGAGGCGCACCGGGAGGTGCTGGCCGCCCTGGAGGAAAGAGCTGTGGAGTACCATACGTACTCCACAGGAAACGAGAAGGTCCTGAGGTATGTCCTAAGGGGCATCCCTCTGGAACTCTCCTTCCAGAGCCTCCATGATAACCTGGAACGCATTGGATTTCAGGTGAAGAAGCTGGAGAGGATGACCACCCAGCAGCCGGGACGACGGGGCCGGCCTATCCCGTTGGTCATCGCCACGCTGGCCGACACGGAGCGTCACCGGGCGCTCCGCCAGGTAGAGTCGATACGTGGGCTCCACGTTCGCGTGGAGGTGTATCGGCCACCGCGCGGGCCCACACAGTGCCACAATTGCCTGGATTTCGGGCACGTGGCACGAAACTGCAAGTGCCGCACGCGCTGCAGGAAGTGCGGGGGGACCCACGACGCGCAGCAGTGCCCGCTGGGGCCAAACCCCCCAGTGGAGGAACGTAGCTGCTCCAACTGCCTCGGCGACAACCACGGCGCAAAATACAAGGGTTGCCCCGAGTATAAGCGCCGTTGTTTTAGGGGCAATGCCGCACAGCAGCAGCGGCACGAGCGGCAGCAGCGGTACTGCCAGCGACGCGCCCGCATCAGCGAGAGGCGAGCGGCCGACACGCAGTCTGAGGCGTCGCGTTCTCCCTCACGGGAGCGCGAACCTTCGCGCCGCCGCACCTCTATGCCTCCGCCGCAGCCAGCACCGCAGCCACCGCGACCAACGCCCACGCGCCCAGCGCGCGCCCGGCCGCCGTCGCGGCCCACGAGGAGCGTTCCGCTCGCGTGGAGCAGCGGACGCGGGCGGCGGAGACGACCCCAGTTCCCGCCACCCTGAGTGAGCAGGAGCGCGCGATGCACGCCGCGGTTGAGGATCTCGTCAGGAACGGGATCGAGCCGGGGCGGGTAACGCAGGCGCTCCTGCGAGCCATCACCGGCCGCGACCCAGCTGAGTGGCCGGCGGTCGGGGCCGCTGCGGCGGGGCGACGGAGGCACGCTCTCCCTCGTCCTCACCACACTCCACCCCCGCACCCTATAATGGCTATTTCTCCTTCTTTTTACAGGAATAGCTGCACCGTTGCATTTTGGAACTGCAACGGCATCAGCTCGCGACCGAAGCAGTCAGAACTTCATAGTTTTCTCGCTCGGCATAACATTTCTATAATGATGCTGGGTGAAACATGGCTGAGCCCGCATCTTTCTCTTTCTATTCTAGGCTTCATCCGCTACAGGAATGACAGAGCAGCACCAGCAGCAAACACGACAAATCCCCACATCGGAGGCGGAACTGCTATACTAATAAGACGCAGCATAAATCATTATGTTTCTGTTTTACCGCAGCTGCAGAACGCTGAGGCCACTGCTGTTGTGCAGACGGAACGAGGGCCGCTACGCCTTGTCTCACTCTACGCTCGTCCTGACCGCTCCGCGGAAACGTGCGCCCTATTAGCTGCAGATATTGCAGAACTAGTTGAGGCAAACACTACTCCAACAATTGTGGCTGGCGATTTTAATGCCAAACACACGGCCTGGAACTCCCGCATCACCTGCCCTCGCGGCCGTAAGCTGAAAGCAGCTGCTGATGCGAACGGCTGCGAAATTTTCGCTCCCACGCGCCCACCTTTTATCCCTACACGACAAATGGCAACCCGATGTTTTAGACATTGCGCTGTGCCATAAACTTCGTTACCCTCCCATATTAACCACAATATACGAACTTTCCTCAGACCACTTCCATGTGCTGGCGGAGATGAGGCGGGGCGGCGCGACTCTGTCTACTGCACCCACGACGCAGAAGCGGCGCACTAATCGGTAACAATTGCAGATGGAGCTGCAGCAGCGCATCCCGGACGCGTCTGCTCTTTCAGGTCCGCAGCAGAGTAAAGCAGGAGCAACTAAATTCGCCGAAGCTGTGACTGACAGCCTCAACGCGGCAGCTGAGAAGCAACGTTCCTATAAGAAGGAGCAGCCACTAACACCATTTCTTATGTCTCTAATCCACAGGAAAAACAGAGCGCGCAGAGTGTGGCAGAGCACGCGACACCCCGCTGATAAGCGAGAGCTGAACCGATTGAAGCGTAAAGTTGAAATCGAGTTAGCTGAATTCCGCAATCAGAAGTGGGATAAATTTATTTCAGGCCTCAAACCTGAGGATAATTCACTATGGAAAATTACACGCATGCTTTCCAGGAAACCTGTTACAGTGCCGCCGCTTCAAACAAGCACAGGAGAATACGCGGAGTCCAATGAGGCGAAAGCGGAACTTCTTGCTAATGTTTTAGAATCTCAGTTTCAGCCGGTCGAGGAGGCGCCGCCAATACCGCACGTTGTCGAAGTGCAACAAACGGTGATGGCGGCACTGCACGCGCCCGCCGACGAGTCGAGTTTCACTGATGAGACTGAAGTTAAAGCGGTCATCGCAGAGCTGAAAGCTAAAATAGCTACCGGCCCAGACGGCATCTCTAACGACGTCCTGAAGAAGCTGCCGCAGCAAGCCATAGTGTTTTTGGTTGCCCTTTTTAATTCAATAATTATGTTTCAGCATTTTCCGAGCCAGTGGTAACACGCACATGTTATAACTTTGCAAAAACCGGGAAAGAACCCGAAATTGCCCGAGTCGTACAGGCCTAATAGCCTACTAAACACACTCGGAAAACTTTGCGAAAAACGAATTCTTAAATTTGTTTCAGAAAATGCAATAATGAATAAGGAGCAGTTTGGCTTTCGCGCGGGCCACAGCACGACGCATCAGCTTGTGCGAATTACAGACCGCATCAGACGCAACTTCGACGAGAGCCGATTCACAGGCGGAGTGTTCCTCGACGTTGCCAGCGCATTTGACAAGGTTTGGCACGTCGGTCTCCTTTACAAACCCCACACCTTGAACCTTCCTAGTTACCTAATACACCTTGTCCACTCTTTCCTAGCAAACAGAACGTTTCAAGTAACGCTTCTGAATGCTAAATCTACCCGCCGCGCCATACGGGCCGGAGTGCCACAAGGGAGCGTGCTAGCTCCTACGCTCTTCAGCCTCTATGTGCGTGATATTCCCTCGCACCCTCAGACGGAACTCGCCCTGTACGCCGACGATACGGCTGTAATAGCCACGTCGAAAAGTATCGAGCTTCTCCAGAAGTATTTGGATCAACATTTGTCACGGATCCAGGAGTGGCTGAAGCTGTGGCGGATCAAAGTCAATGTGAGTAAAAGCACAGCTGTGCTTTTCACACGGAGACAGAGATTCACGCAGCCGAGGCCGCTCGCGCTATGTGGAGACGTATGCTGGGCCAAAAGTGTAAAATATTTAGGAGTGACATTAGACAAATCACTCACTTTTAAACTGCATATTGAAAACGTGCAGAAGAAAGCGCGGCAGACCAGAGGCCGCTTGCGATGCTTATTTCACAAGCAAAGCAAACTGTCAACGGCAAACTGCCTCACGCTTTATAAAGCAGTTATTAGGCCACAAATGGACTACACATGCCCCAGTTGGGCAATTGCAGCTGACACTTATCTAAATAAACTGCAGGTAGTCCAAAATGAATGCCTAAGGGCCGCCCTCTGCGCCCCCAGGTACACTCTTATAAGAGACTTGCAACGCAACATTTCAATGCCACTGCTTTTATTTATTTATTTTACGTCAAAAAAAAAAACAGTTAAAAACTGCGTATGACGTGCTATTAATAAATAACTACTAATAATACTAAATCATATACTACTTAAATTTTGAATTTTGAAAGGGAGAAAAAACAAAAAAACTCCCATGTAATAAAATCTATTTTCAAGGATAAATAAGCAATAAATTTTGGCTCTTATTACTTCCCGCCGCGACAACATGGAAACGATAAAAGACCACTTTAAAAGCATTACAGCGATTTTTTTTGAAAAAGCAGCTGACTCGGAAAACACTCATTTCTGAGGTCGCGTCATACGAACCCGACAAACGGGCGAAGTATAAGCGACCCAAGCAGTTCCTGGAGTAAGAGAAATCTGAAACAGCAAAATGAGACTTGAAATATAAGCCTTGAATTACTGCACACGCAATGCGCGCGCCGGTTGGCTAAAATCTTTTTTGATCTGTTTTTTTTCTTTCATGTTGCAGGATTGGCCATAGATGCCCGTAAGGGTAGGAATGGTCGCACCGCAGTGGCGTGAACGTACATTGCACTTCGTGCGTTCACAAAACTGCACAAGTTTAGCTCTCAGAGTGGTCGCTCGTTTCCCGCTCTTCGTGAGTGCGGTAGTGATCGCCGGCGTCCCGCTCTACGGTTGCCTTCGGGTTGACCGAGTCGGGAATCGACGCCGTGCCGAACCGAGCGACCCACCGTCAGCCTATCTGCCTTCGCCGCCGCCGTCGCCTTGTGGCCGCCGCCTTCTCCGCCGCATACGCCGCCGCCGCCGCCTTGAGGCCGATGGATTTGCCGCCGCTAACTGCCACCCTTCCCGCACCCTTCTCATGGCAACGACCGACTGAGTGCTAGCTGCGTAGCCTCTGTTGGCATAAACGTACTTGCATAGGAACGTACAATAAACCATTTTGTATATAACCAACACCGAGTTCATCTTTCTCCCGATACACACTCCCTCCCATCATGTCATCACGACACAGTTGTGTCACCCGACCCTTTTGGGGGCTCCCTCGACGCGGCCGAACAGCCAAACCCGGCGACCTGCTGCACTGGAGGAGGCCGTGCTCTCAGGCAGGCAAGCCGGGCAGTCGGGTAGCCTGACTGAGGCGGATGGTATCTGAACATATTGACACCTAGAGTGAAAGCAACCCTGTATGTCTTCATGTAGCATTTGTCAGTGATCGCAGATGACAATACAGTGTGAGGAATAATACGTAATAATATATAACATATTTTAGCACGAATGAATAAATTAATTTTTGCTCGGATAATTTGAAGTTAACTGATATAATTAAACATGTTCGATTTGTGTTCAAATACAAAATAATTATGTAGCGACGACGTCCTTAGGGCAATCACGATGTGAGGACTTTCAAAACATTACCAAAACTTAATTGACAAAGCTTACCTATTAAATTTATTTCATTTCATTAAAAGAATAGTATACTGAAATGAACGTTGACAATATAATATAGTCATGGTCAAGATCTATCCATTTATTAAAATTGATGGTTATGTACAACAGAATACTGTATAATTAATAATTATAAAACATAATTGTATCTCACAATTGCTAATTTCCTTTTGGTCTCCTCTGTGACCAAACTCAAGGTGTTTAGGCATATCTGACACCTGCGAAGCTGTGTAATGAGTACACTGTCGAATCTGCCAAAATGTGCTTATTTTTCTCGCGTCTTGAGTGAGACTTATCAAACATACATAAAGGGCAGATGACAAGCATACTCGCTATGAGCGTCTCACAGAAAGGACGGGAGAACGATCGGTAATAGAAGGTAGTTTGCCCGGTTCAGGGTTGGGCAAATTACTTAAAATTTAATACTATTGAAATATTTTGCCTTAAAACTTTGTAAATCGGTATTTAAATACATACTCAAAAAACATTACTTTTTGATTCGAATAATACATACATTTAAAATACTTGAAATACTCAAAATGCAGTAAATATTATAAAATTAATTGATAAAAATTCTTTCAAACAAATCATCAGACAATAAACTCCTAGTTGGCGAATGTATAAAACGCGCAAAGGAGAAGTCATTCAACTGGCGCGGATAAACATAAACTGGTGTTACAAGAAAAAACGTCGGATAATTGTTCAGATGTTTAAAGATTTAGATTTATCACATAAAAATTAAGAGAAATTATAATCTACAGCTTTTTTTATTTTAAGGGGCATTCACTAGCAGAATCAAAGAAAAACAAACTATTTTTGTTATCTTCTTTTACATTTGTATTTACATCTATTTTATGTATTCAAATATATCTGCAAAATACATGCCCAAAAAAATCAAAACGTTTTTTGAATACAAAATACATATTTCAAATACAAGTATTTAAATATTGCTCAACCCTGTCTATAAACTATGTGCGATCAGCAATGTATTATTCTCAGTTCCCAGCTTGAGCGTAGTATTAATACGCATAACACAAGTAAGTCCGGAAAAATTGTTGAGTGAAATTGCAAAATATGAACATAAATATATAAGGAAAACGCTAAAAAAACGAATATGTAAAATCGGATTTTCCTGCAATATGTAACATCAAATTTCATTATAAAACATTGAGTACAATTACACTGTGTAAGTATCATTACAATACAATTTTAAATAAAAGCTAGCGATGATACATCACGTACTTTCTGGCATTATTTCTATATTTGCAATTTTCGAAAATTGATAGAGTTCAACAAAAATGGGAATTCTTTTAAGCGTCTCTTCTATCCGTAGAAAAAATTGTAGTGGTTTTTGAGATTTTTTTAAATATATACATCAATTTTATTCCCAAATTACTCTAAAACAACGCGGTTTTGCAATAAACTGTACATGACCTTTGCAATCTTCAAAATATTGCGGGTTGGGCGAAAATGAGACTAGCAACATATTTTACAGTCTTTAAACAAACAAATTGGAGCTCGTTTTGAGAAAAAGTTACAATTGTTTTAATTGCCTTTACTTTATCCCAAATTGCACGAACAAAACTCATATTTTTCAACCATTGTACATGATCTTATTTCCAGATCTGTCAGAACAGATTTCAGTAAGGAAAAAAATATATCAATATTATAGTTGTAGGAAGACGCCCAAAAAATTGCACGTCAGCAATTTTCTAAAAATAAGAGATGTCAACAAAGACCATAATTGCACATTTCTCCTGCGTTCTGTACGCTACCCGAGGACAAAATTTAATCAAATAATTTGGTGACGTTTTGAGAAGATTTTGAAAATGGTTTTGAAACTTAATGTAAAGTACCATCAAAAATCAAAATATCCGTTCGAAACTCCCGAAGGCTCAGGTTCTTTCAGGTAGATTGGGGAATAACAATTTTGGCGAAAATCGGCAAAACGGTTTAGGCGTTAGCGTTGACCACAAACGGACAGACACGATTTGGCGTCAATCGATTTTTAGGTATCAAGGACCCATAAAATATGCATTCTCGCTACACCACGAGTTAGAAGAAGTAATTTATTATATAGCAACAGAATTTATCCACTTTTACTTTACAGGGCCCGGCAATAAGAGTTTTCCGGTGCACGATTACATAACTTTCTCTTCTTAGATTGAGAAGAGGAAGAAAGTAAAATGTTAACAATTTTAAATTATATTTATAAAATATTCATTAAATCGAATTTAAAAATAAATACTTTCTCTGCCTACTGTTTGTGTAAGAGAATTTATTTATCTCTGTCAGCAATTAAAACAATGGTACGCACATAGAAAACTCAAGGACGAGCAGAAAAACTTTTTTCTTCGATATCTTTACGTGAGACATTTCTGAATTAGTTTAAGACAAAATATGGTTATTGCTAAAAAATCACAACAAATTTAAAAGAAAACGTTTTTCAAAATTAATAATTCCAAGAAAATTGGTAGATTTGTTAAAAATTGTAGAATCAGCAAAATGGGTAAAATACATGACACTGTACAAAATATGTGACGAAAAATTTAGATATTTGTTAAGATTTCAACTATTTGCCATATCACAAATTTCAGAACAGTACACAGAAACATATGTAATTACATTAGAATCCAGCTATTAGACTCTAGCCAAGAGATCGCCGGGCAGTGCCGCGAAAGAGAATGTTAACGTTACTGAAGGTTTTCTGTTTTCTACATTTGTCTATAGAATTCAATTTATCTTATTTCAGTGTATGATATGGCGTTGGATTCTGGAGACATCTGGCCTGCACGCTATTTTACCACTTTTTCAAATTTGTCCGAAAGTACGAAAACAGTTTTAAAATTAGCTTTGCGATTTTACTTGGGAAAACAGATTCATCATTCATTCTATCAAGGAGACAAACGCCGTTTTGAGATCAAAAATCGAGTCGCAGGATAAAAGAGCTCGTGCGTAATTTCGGCTAATTCTTTCTGGTAGTGGAATGATAACGGAAGATCTTAGAAGTAAAATGTATGTAAAATAAGATGTTAGGACATGGAATATTGGTGATATCTACACAATTACTTCAATTTTCTTTTTGAAATCAGTTTCCAAAGCAGAATTAATATTTTGAGTAGTGCCTCAAATAACTTTTTGATGATATTCGAAGGAAGACGGAAATATGTGAACAAGATATATAGCTTTATACGACTATTACATATGATATAAGACCGTTTGGTCGTGTTACCGCATCACTAGTTTGATAAGTGGAGAAAAATATATTGATATTGAAAGGGACGAAAGCATAAACCGACTGCCCGGCTTACCTGCCTGAGAGCACGGCCTCCTCCCGTGCTCACATCGTGATTGCCCCTAGGACGTCGTCGCTACATAATTATTTTGTATTTGAACACAAATCGAACATGTTTAATTATATCAGTTAATTTCAAATTATCCGAGCAAAAATTAATTTATTAATTCGTGCTAAAATATGTTATATATTATTACGTATTATTCCTCACACTGTATTGTCATCTGCTATCACTGACAAATGCTACATACAGGGTTGCTTTCACTCTAGTTGTCAATATGTTCAGATACCATCCGCCTCAGTCAGGCTACCCGACTGCCCGGCTTGCCTGCCTGAGAGCACGGCCTCCTCCCGTGCCGCAGGCCAGGGTTTGGCCGTTCGGCCGCGTCGAGGGAGCCCCCAAAAGGGTCGGGTGACGCAACTGCGTCGAGCGGGAAGGGGGATGTCAGGTATTCCCCTCCCCCCGAAATTTCACTTTACGCCGCTCCTATTCATCCGATTTGCATGATTGACACGGCGTTGGATTCAGGAAGCACGTCATCATGGCGCTATAAGCCCACATTTTTTAATTTCTTCCCGGAACTCTTAGAAATAAAAAAATGGAAATCTTTTTTGAAAAAACGGCTTCGTAGCGTAAATTCTATTTTAAAAAGGAGTCCACTACCGTTTGCAGATCGAAAATCGGTCCATTTCTTCAGACATAGGTCTAGTAAATTTTGGTTATTTTGATGCTGCCACGTGGTGAAGACAAATTGAACTAGTCGGTACATTTAGCCTTAAGATATCACACTTCATCATATGCCACATTTGAAACAAACTTGTCTTCTTCAGGACCAGTCTAGTATGAAGGAGACTGTTGGAATAAACCCATCTTTTCACTCCCAAAATAGTTCTCCAAAGTTGCGAATGCTGCTTTGAGCTCTTTTTCCTTATGTTGATATGGTGGATTCGACAGAGGCACATATGAAGTTGATGGTTTACTGATGTTTGCAATTGAAGCTGAAGGGTACTAGGGAACTAATCCATATTTTCTGAAACCGATTTCTATTATTAAGGGTGATACCTCATCCAAAATTTCTTTGATGAGAGGGCAAAACTCCTTTTATTCCACTGTAGGATTTCCTTAATTTTTAAGGGCCCAATTGTGAACTTTATGCTTGTAATTTTCTTTCAGAGATCAGAAAACAGCTATATCCATAGGCTGTATAAAATGTGTTGCATTTGCATACAAAGCAATGAGAACTATTACATTGTCATTACAAAATCGGTTAGTGTAGAGAGTCTCGTGTGAGCTGTGCCCTACAAAAAGTATTACAGGCCTCGAAATCCCATTTTTTATCAACCAATTAACATTTGTTAAATATTCATAATATAACATGCCATTCTTCCATCCTGTTTCAGATTTGCCCAGCTCCCAGTCATGAGGGACGCTGCTCACTAATTCTAGGGTGATTCTCTTGTCTTTGAACACAACTAGAGGTGGCCCCAACTGTCCATCAGCATTGGCACATATAAGAACTAATACATTCTTTTTCATTGGCAGTCACTTGATGGCAGTCACTCACCCTTTCAGTGGAAGAACTTTATTACCCTTGGGTTTCAAAAAAATGCAGTCTCGTCGGCATTAAATATTCTACTTGGTTCTTCTAGTATTCTCTCCAAATTGTTTTCTTTCAGATAATCATTTACCTCTGAAAACCAATTTCGATGACTCTGTACAGTAACTGATGCTCTAGAGACTGTTAAATTTTGGGCAACTCTTGTCGAAATATTAGGATTTCTATTCAAAATAATTTCAAACCACGAACGTTCAGGTCTAGCATCCGAAAAATTATTTTCTCTCCCCATGTTTTTTAATAGCTTTTGAAGACTGTCCAGAATGTTTTCCTTACTCATGGGAAAGACAGCTTGAGCTACAGAAACTATCCACAATACCAGTGCATTCTCTTCCTGTTTTGTTAAAACTGGTGGACGTCCCATTTTCTTGAATTTCTCACCTCCTCCCAGAATATACCTTCGCTGGCTAGATTGAGGGGCTCCATTATTTCTTGCTGTAGTCAACAGAGGGACCATGCAAAACCTCTTCTGCTGCTCTATCCATATTCTCCTTTCCATATTTCCACCACTTGGCCTTCGGAGACCCTATTGCCTAATTGAAATCAAAACTTAACATCAATTAAAGCAAAAAAATGAATATCTTGTAAACAAATACAGTTGCTCCTATTGTGGACAGATTGATGACAATCAGTGGACACCCGGTGTCCACCATTGGTTCTAGTGATCCAAATGTTGCAAACTTTAAACAGGATGCATATCAAAAGAAGGAAAATTAATTTGTAAAGAAATATTTAATAATTACAAATTAACACCGAACACTAGTAGTAGACATTTGGCGTCCACTTTTTAACAACCACTGAATTTGTGTTTATATAGTGGACACCTGCACTAAATAACACGTGTGTTCCATTATCATCAAAACAAGTATTATAGCAAGAATTGAATGACTTCTATGTGTCAGTAAACAATTGAAACTTGGTTTCTATCGATATGGAAATCTGATCCAAGTTGTTCCTTACCAAGATCCTTAACCAAAACAGTGGCTAACCTCTTTACTTCAGCCCATGTGTCAAGTTTAACCTTTTCTTCTTTTGTTCTAACATGACTCCTGTCACTCATAGTTCTTCAAGCTAGTTAGTATATACTACATTAACCATTCAACAAAACTATTGTATTGCCCCTACTTTTCTTGTTTTCAACATGTTATCTCTAGGGTGGCCACTCTTAGAGCATTGGTCACTATTGGTACGTTTACCTCAGAGCACGTTAAGCAAATTCGAACTGTTTTGCCCAGTTTAATTAATATTGTATGTGTATTTAAATGACACATACCACTAAGTAGTGTATGTTTTATTTAATGTAGAAGTAACTGCAATTGACTTATTTCCTCCTCTTAACACGCACAATCCAACATTTTAGACCAGTCATCTGCCCTTACGTGACGGAATGTTTCACAGAATACAAAAATAAAAATTTCAAAACCAAGAAGAAACAGGGGAGATAAAAAATGACAGTAAAAATGCAACTGAAAAGGGCATCATTCATTTAATATTGACATACATCATGATGGAATTTAATGCAGTCTTCATTATTCATTACTATACATAAGTTACTAACCGCACACAATCATCAGAGAGTAAAAACAGATTTTATGAGCTGCATAAAATATGTCTTTGAAGTAATCATGGCTCTATAGTACTTTTGCTGTAGGGTAATAAAAAACGAAACAGGAAGAAATGGCCATCATTTTCTTATAATGCAGTCCTTTTTTAAAAATTTTTTAACCACAAAAAAACACAGAAATACAATTATACATATAAATGCGACTCATTACAAATAACATAACATTTATATTTGCTAACATCATAGCTTTAATCTGGTGGAATGCACTGGAGATTTATTCCAGCACTATTTTAACATCAGTATTCAAACAAAGATATATTGAGCTTTCTGTCAAGACAATTTCATTGCTGATCAGGTAAGAACAGGATAAATTCACTTCAGCAAGCTATCATCAGGTAACACCAGATTTCAATACTGATGGTAACAACTGAACTCTGGGCCCCCCAAATATGAATTCTGATCCCCCCAAGAAAGGCACTCAAAAAATTAAATGAGATATGATTTGAATAGAACTGAAAGTACACAGATATATTAAAACCAAGTTTGACACAGTCTGCTGTTAACTTACTTTTATGATTAATATGTAAACACCTATAAATTGCAAAATGATTAATTAACAGTACAAACTTTAAACGAAAAGCTATGCTCTAACATCAATCAAATTAATTATAAAAATAATAATAATTAAAATAAATAATTAAATCAAATAATAATTAAAATTAATAATAATATAATAATGATAAAATAATAGTAATAAAATAATAATAATGATATTAGATTCCAGTTGTTTCCACTAAGTTGATTACTGGTATACACTTTAGCTCATTATCTTCATTCTCATATACAGACACAAATTACTAAAATTTTATCCTGTTGACTGGCTTGAAATTGCCATACATTTCTTCAATTCAATTTCATATAAATTGCTCAAAATAGCCATTAGAGAATAACATGCGATCACTCATAACTTCTACAAAAAGCTGATTCTGTTCAATGAGCACATTAAATGAGCCCTATTGTTTGGACATCTGTTTGGATGTCTAGTTCAGTCCATTATTACTGCTTCATCAATGACCCATTATGTTCAAATTGTGTAAATATGAGAAGTCACCATGTTCAACTTCAACTTCAATTCAGAAACATTCAGTGAAACAATGGATAATATTGCATATCTGTCCATTTCATAAAATCATCGCATTTTTCTATTTTATAACAAAATATTCATGTATGAGACTAAACAACTATAGCATACCTAATAACAGTGTGTGTGTATGAGTGTATTCAAAACACCGGTGGTAGGAGAGCAAAATATGTTTAACTGCAGTACTTACATTGAGACAAATATACATTTTACACTCCGTATCATTAAATTTTCATTATTAAAGCATTTTCATACAGAAAAAAGTAAAAAATGAGAGAGAGAGAATTTGATTTTGTGTCCTGTACATTAAAGAATTTCTCTTCTTTGTTTTCATTTCTTTTTGTAGTGTATACATACAGAACAGCTTATTTTCCACAATGCATTATCACATATATTTTGCTCACCAACCACTAAACTCACGTACTGAGCCAAGTCAAATACACAAGTAAAGTAATAATCTGTATAAATCTAATGACCTGTATTAATTATCTGTAAATGAAAAAATGTCTCCAAACAGAGAATGACACGCACTACAAGAAAAACTTTTTTTCTTGTAGTGCGTGTCTACAAGAAGGGAGACAATGGCAATGAACAGAGAAAAGTTTCTTGTGCAAAAATTGAAATTCAAATTATAATGAGAGATTTGGGGAAACTTCTTTTTTTCCAACTGTCAAGATTTCCACACAACAGAAATGGAATGAGAACTTACTAAATGATTATATGATACATTTTCTATACTTATTTGATAAACCAGAGCATGAAGAGGGAGTGCAACAGGGAAAGAGGGAGCAGGGAAGAGGAAGTGAAAAAAGACAGTCCTCAAAAATTATAAAATTCTTTGTAAATATGCTAAAACAATATTTTTCATAAGTATTTGGTGCAAATAATTAAACTGAAAATATGAACATATACCATAAATATGTCATTAAATTATGGTTATTTCATTAGAAACTACATTACTTCTTTCTTAGAATTTGTATGTAATAGCAATTAAAAGAATTTGCACCCCTTCTGGTGCAGCTAGTCAGTATATTACATTTCTTCGCGAGTATTGAACAGTTGAATTTTTTTGAGTGGTAAATTAATTAAATGAACAATACTTCATACTGACCTGCTGCATTGATAAAATATATTCCATATGCTTACAATAACTTACATGTCACATTTTCTCTACCGCATCATTGATATATCAATAGTAACTTGGAAGAAGAATGCACATTTTTAGCACAAAGTACAGGACATACCAACTCATTACCTGTGGCCAGTAATATACGGCAATATTTGAAACAAAAGCTCATAAAGAACTAATTTTCCCAATAGGAGGAGTACAAAGAAATCTAGTTCACTTATGTTCAAGATTTGTCAAACAAATTAAATAAATAAAAAAAAAAAATTACTGTTCACATGACTGAGACAAATGTTCCACATTACACCAAAAATAAATGTTAATATACTCACACGCTAGTATGCATGAGATTATATATTTATAAATGTACATAGTATATTGATATATACTATACATATACTATATTTTCCATTTTTATTCTCTGTTTATCACACATACTCACAATTTTGCTATCTGGAATGATTCAAACCACAGTCAGCATCCACATTCACAAGAATTCATTCAATTACATTCGTCTTTTTTTAATTTTATCACATAGTAAGAACAGGTTGTTCATGCTTCTTGAATACGTAAGAATTTCTTCCACATCTGTTGCAGGAAAATTCAACACTTATTCATTTGCGGATGTTATGAAAGTATTTTCTTCTTGTATTCCTTGAAACAATTCTTATTTCATACAAATGTTACTGTGGGAAGAGCTTATAATTGCTCTCGCCGCCACAGTATTTTGTGTAGTCAGCGATACAGTCGAGCAAATCCTCTTAACGCGTGGGTAATAGCCTTGGAGTCTTCAGCTCTGCAAGAAAAACAGACAATTATTTGCTGGCAAAACGACTGATGAAATTACATTGACATAGCAGATAAGTAGTTTAAATAAAGGCAAATATTTAGTATATAGCATTTAGCATTTTAAATGTGACTGAATTTAGGAGAATGTTAAAACTAGAACTGCAACACATTTTCCTGTTTGAAGTAAAAAAAAAAAAAGGATTATGATGAATAATTGTATCAATTGTTTCCAACACATGTTGGAATATCCAATTATACTAGCCAGTTGGGGATTAAAAAACAACTCTACATATCTTTATAAACAATATTTCTTGTTAAAAACGTCTTTAATTAATATTTATTATTAGTACTTTTTAACCATAACTAGGGGGTTGGGTTACTTGGATTCCCTCATTTAAATTTCTTTACATCCTGCTACCACAATTTTACACATCACCATTCAATGAGCCCATCTTTTAAGCCGTATTCATGACCCTCTGTAGTTGGCAACTTGTGTGGCACTGTAGGAAGTGCACAGGGTAGACCAGGCATGTACTCTACCTGGAGCTAGTACGCTCTGCCTCCCCCAAGAACGCCCATTAACCTATTTTGGTCTGCTCCTACCTAAACCAAAATAGCTCGTAGGCCCATCTCAGTAATTTACTCCATAATACAAGGAATGGGAAATAAATAATTTGGTACTTACATATGATACATATTAAACTGTGAAATGGATATCATGCTTCAAGCCCATGATAAATTGATACAAGCCAAATGCATATTTAGGCTTCTACAGTTATACTATAGAGTACAAATGATATTTAATGTATTAATATTACTTTCATTACTAATGCTCTGTATATACAATATCCTAATGAAAAATTACTTTTTAAAATTTATAAAAATATCAACACACAAACACCGTGGTGTGTCAGGTGTGGTCAGGAAATTATCCCCCAGTCCAGCATCCAACAGATTTAAGAACAAAAAAGGAGTTTGTGGTGGTGGTGGTGTGTGTGTGTGTGGGGAAGCTGGCGCACATGCAATCCGCAACATACGTTGTCATGCAGCACACTTTTACCATCATGCAGAACGCGGAACTTAAAGCAGGGCTACATGCAATGAAACATCCATGGTGTGCGTGTGAGAGTGTGAGAGTGTGAGCATGTGTGCATGTGTGCATGTGTGCATGTGTGTTTCATAAACATTTTTTTTACAAAATTAGTCCGTTACTACGTAATTCTTTTACATTTCACTTCTATGGTTGCCACCTTTCTGGGTTTGACCGGTGTGACGTGCTACGGGGAGAAATAAATTCTGTGCAAGTTTTCATAATTCTCTGATGCCTACCCTAAGCCATATACAACTTGAATTTTCAATACACAAAGAAAATGAAGGATTTTGCAAGGATCGTTAACAAAATATTTGCTCCGATGAAATAAAATCTTTTTTCAAGGGTAAATCAGCAATAAATTTAGGCTCTTATCCTTCATTGTGTCCTTCGTGAAGGAATTTCCTGCTGCAACTACTACTTCCTGCTGCGAGAATTTGGAGAATGATAATTTGAATAACTAGATTTCCCACCGAATTCTAGAAGACGTGCACAGATAATTAAGTTACATTTATGTCCAGAAGCAAAACAAGGGGCCATCTCAGCATTTGCTCAACGGATCAGGGAAACTGGACGAAAAACCTGATCGAGATGGGGGTCATTGACCCGGAGGCTGCAATACACTACTAGTTACAGGTTGTTGATAATACGGAGCATTTTCGATAATACAGTTCAAATGGTAAATAACGCATTATGTATAATTGTTAATTTTTTTTTTTTTAATTTGTTGCGTCCACTCCTTGACGCAACGCGTCTCCAAGCCCCTTAAGGGGCGTTGAGCGCTTTGCCTTGGGAGTAATCCTCCATTAATGGGCATTATTATTTTAATATTAGTCCAGTCTCGTCACGTCGCAGTCAGTCAGTGCCTTTTATCCCTTCGACCAGGGGCTCGACGCCGTTAGATCCCGGGGTTCCTGGCCGGTCACCCAACCACGAACCCGCGAGTCTCGAATGCGCTTAACCTTCGTGACTTCACGGAGCGTAGTAAACGCATTCGGCTAGCGCCGCCGGCTAATTAATGTTACTTTTCTTGTGATGCTCAGTATAGTCTCTAATTGTATAGAAATAGTTATGCAGCAGAAACGATTTCACTTGGGATTGAAACTTTTCTATTGAATTTAATCGTTGAATATCATCTGGCAAAGTGTTGGAAAATAATGTACATGTATTGTATGTGAATTTTTTGTAATGAGCTGTTGATACTGTCACCTGATGAATATGATTTCTACGCCGAGTGTTATAGTAATAGACTTCGGCATTTTCTGAAAATATATTCCCGCCCTTAAGCAAGTCATTTTTGACAAAAACCACTGATTCGTAAATAAACAGACAAGGTAATGGTAAAATTTCTAGATTAATGAAGAGAGGCTTACATGAATCACGTGGGTGGGATTTGGTTATTATTCGTACAATTCGTTTCTGTAATCTAAAAGTCTGGGAGCTATAAGATGTATTTCCCCCAGAATATTATGCCATATCTCAGGTGGGAATGAACATTCGCGAAATATACACAACGAACAGTATGAAGGCTGACTGAATTTGCAAGAATTCTGAACGCGTAGCATAATGAACTTAATTTTGTGTTCAATTCATTTAAATGGACGTTCCATTTAAGGTTTGACTGAATTGAGAGACCTAAAAATTTTGTTGCCTTAACATCAGTCAATGGTACACCGTTCATTTTCAATGGAACACAGAATTGTTTATTTGAAATGGAAAACTGCCTTAAAACCGTTTTCTTTCCGTTTACTATTATTTTGTTATTTCGGAACCAATTTGAAAATCTGATATTGTACTATTTACGGTTTCTTGAATATGCGTTTATACTCGGCCAATCCTTATTACTTCAAAGGTAATGTATTACTATAATGAATAATATTTATAATCACAAGCGATTCACAATATTTACCGGCACAGAGCTTGTGAATGGAATGCTCAGTAATGCAGGTTGCCGCTACACTGTGATAGAAAATATTTCATAAAACACGAATCTGCAGCAAGTCGCAGCCAAATTTTCTTTTAACTGAATGATTAATATACAAGCTAAATTGTCATTAAAATATGCAGGTGTTATATTGCGTTATATATTACTTTTAGTCTAGTTAGATTTTATCACATTGCATCGAATATAAATAATCGTAATCCATAGTAAATTAACAATTTTTGTTTTCTTATCACCAACAGAGATATTCATTATTGCAAATCAGAGTAAAAATAATTTTGTAGCACGTTTTTATAACAATTGGAAAGCACAGCTTACTATAGCCTCTGACGCTAGAAGAACACTGACCGTGTACTCCAACTTCAAACTTCCACTGCGCGCAGCAGGTACAGGGATTATCCTTCATACTTTCACAACAGATGTGCGAAACATTTCTCTTTAAAGTGGAACGGTCGGAAGACCCCAAAATAAATTTTAATTTTTGAGGTTTTGGCCACGTTTTCGCCATCTGGTCACACCGTGCGCGGTGTCGCCACATCTCCAAGTACATCTTGAGATACAAAAGAAAACTGAAAAGAATTTACATCACATTTAGGAATCATCACAAAATTATGCGACTGGAACCGTTTTCAAATAATATGGGAAGTTTACTAGTGCTGATTTTGAAATTATATTTTTATGATTCCTAAATGTGATGTGAGTTCTCGTGAGTTTTCTCTTGCATCTCAAGCTACCTGAAGACAGTTGTGAAGCAGCCCAGCCAAGCTACCCTTGTGAAGCAGCCAAATTCGTTTTGTTCCAACAAAACGAGTTTGGCTGCTTCACAAGGGCTAGTCAAACCCCTGTGAAGTGCCTAAACCCTACCCCTATTGTTATTCCTTCCTAATTCTGGCCGCTGGGTAGTGACGCAGGAGCGCGTAGTGGGAGGCGCGTACACGGAGAGGCTACCTGGCGGTCTTCTTGACAACTGACTGCGACGAGCCGCGACAAACATAATATGAAGGCTAAATGTACCGAAACGTACTTATAGGAAAAATCAATAGATCGCAGCACTATCACAGGGAATTTTACTAGACCGATAACGTCTGAAGAAATGGTCCGATTTTCGATCTGTAAACGGCATTGGACTCCTTTTTAAAATAGAATTTACGCTACGAAGCCGTTTTTTCAAAAAAGATTTCCAATTTTTTAAAAAAAATTTCTAATAGTTCCGGGAATAAATTAAAAAATGTGGGCTTACAGCGCGATGACAACGTGCTTCCTGAATCCAACGCCGTGTCAATCATGCAAATCGGATGAATAGGAGCGGCGTAAAGTGAAATTTGAAAACATATTCCCCACCCCCCTTCCCGCTCCACACCGGTGCGTCACCCGACCCTTGCGGGCCCTCCCACCACGCAGCCGAACGGCCAAACCCGGCGGCTTGCGGCGCAAAAGGAGGCCTTTTAGACAGGCAAGTCAGGCAGTCGGTTTATGCTTTCGTCCCTTTCAATCTCAATATATTTTTCTCCACATATCAAACTAGTGATGCTGTAACACAACCAAACGGTCTCGTATCATCTGTAATAGTCGCATTTTGTAGGTATATATCTCGTTCATATATTTCCGACTTCCTTCGAATACCATCAAAAAATTATTTGAGGCATTACTCAAAATATCGATTCCGATTTGGAAACTGATTTCAAAAAGAAAATTGAACTAATTGTGTAGATATCACCAATATCCCATGTTCTAACATTTTATTTTACGTACATTTTACTTCTAAGATCTTCCGTTATCATTCCACTACCAGAAAGAATGAGCCGAAATTACGCACGAGCTCTTTTATCCTGCGACTCGATTTTTGATCTCAAAACGGCGTTTGTCTCCTTGATAGATTTCACCTGATGAATCTGTTTTCCCAAGTAAAATCGCCGAAGCTAATTTTAAAACTGGTGCTTAGGAAAATTTGTTTTTTTGCTGGGGCTCGGAATAGTTTGGCCGAACTGCCGAGTTTTTCCGTCCATTGTCTGTCACCACTCGGGTTTCGGCGGACGCTTGCGGTAGGAAGGGGCCCTTCTCCCAACTCACGGCGCGTGGCAACTCAGCTCAGTTGCTCTTTGTGTCGTTCGAGAAATTGAGCGATCGTTGTTAGCCTACGTTTTTAGCTTATCGTGGATGATTGTGAAAGTGACAATGATATTACCGTTTCTGGGTCTTCAACTAGTACTCCACGAAAAAATGCGAAACGTATGTGTAAATTTCGAGAAGAGTGAAAACAAACCAAACGGTAACAACTGAAAAAGTTGTTAATGAATGAAGAATCCCAATTCAACGCAAGATGCAAAACTTGCAATAAGATCTTTTCTGTTAGTCATAGTGGCCTAAGTGATGTAAAACATCATAACAAAGGCACAGAGGTTGGCGTTTGGAATAAAAACTCAAATAATGACAAGTTTCTTTGCAAAACCAAATACTGCAGAGTCTGACAAAATTCGGTTTGCAGAACTAATCCCAACATTTCATTGTGTTAAACACAATTTATCTTACAATTCCCAGCATTGTACTTACAAATTGTTACAACAAATAATACCTAACTCACACATAGTTAAAAAAGATAAGTTGCGAAGGATCGAATCTGAAGCGACTGTTAACACCCCTTGCGGAAAAGAATGTTTTGGATTCTCTGAAACCAAATGATAACGACCCATTGTTCTTGAGAGTCATGACAGTACTTCAAACACAGACAAGAGAAAGATGTATAAAGGATTTTACGTTGGAAAATGTAGTATGCCAAAATAAACTTCTAAATTTTTTGAATGTTCATCTGTAAACTTCAGATGCTATAAGTAAAAATATTCTTGGAATTTTACGTTTTGGGCGTGAAATGTACAATGTAGTTTCATTTAGTGCAGACAATACAAATGCAAATTTTGGTACATACAGGTCAGCTTACACCTTGCTAAAAAACTAAAAACTCTAATCTTCTGAAAAGAGTTAAATCACTTGGAGTAAATTCTTAGAACTCTGCAGATGAGGGTTTTCACAAAGAATGACACTTATTCCACGCTTGTACAAAAGTCCCCTCCCCCAAAAGTATTCTTTTCCAGTAAATTTTCTAACTTTCTATACACTCTTAGATGCGACTGTTTCTTTCGTATGTTTTAACTCCTGTTCGAAGTTTTTTTTACCACACCTAATGAATTGTTTAATTGTTCACCTGTAACTTTCCAGTTACGTGATTACCGCAGAAAAAAAAATTAAAATTGGACTTTAAGTAAGCCAGGTCAAATTTTAAAGTAGCGCTTGAAAATGAATCTTGAATAATTTTTAAGGAGAAGCATTCTGCAGGATCAAAAGATTTTATCCAAGTTATTGCAACAGGAGACCGCCGCATCAAGCCAAGTCCTCAATGCGCAACTGGCTGGGGAGGTATGGGCATTGAAGGTGCTACTTTTTGAAATTTCTGAATGCGAAGTGGATCTTTGACAAACACTTTCTTACATTTATCTACTTCAATGTTCTTACTTCATTAGCTACCCTACGCACGGCGTGTGCAAGACATGCCACATGAATCATTATTGGGCATAGTATTTTATGCCCCTTGGCTGCCTCCACCATACACGGTGCAACATCAGTTACAAATAGAAACTAGTGGAGCTACAACAGTACTTACTCGCGGTACAATATGAAAATTTCTGTCTGACACTAACTACCACTGGCAAAATTCTTTAAAAAATTGAAGAGCGAAAAAGACATTTTTTTAAAATTCAAACGTTTAAACAAAACAGCTTGCTTTCATTGAATTCAGGGTATTCATGTTCTAAGTACATATATGTACCGAAGATGCCCGATGCGGATTTTAGCCTAAAAACAATTATTAGTTTACATTGACGCGAACCAACGGTAACCGTCAATATCGCCTTGTTATCAATGCAATTTAAAAATTTAATGATAAAATAATATTAAACGTAATATTTCTTTTCCATGCTCAATTGACAGCCTCCAATCTCCTTTCACCTTTTCTTATATTAACACCAGAAATACAAAATTTAATTCCTCTATTTACATCCACGATGTCCTAGTTATCGGTACCTTCTTTTACAAGAAACACTCTTCTACAAACACCGCCTGACAATGAGAGATTATTCTGTGAACTTCATCGCGACGTTCTTATTGTTAAAATTTCAAAACCAGAGTGACCAGAGAGCTGAAAAGTAAATCTCCAATTAATTAATTTATTAAATAAATACATTAAATTATAGTTCGTACATTAAATAAAAGTTCGTACAAAATTATTTTCAATGGTAAATTGTAGTTAAAACGATAATTATAATTAAATTAAGTACATTATAATTAAAATTGAAATAAAAGACGGCAACATCGCGCGCGTATCCAATAAGATAAATCTTACTAATTTTAGAAATGAGTATGGTCTCTACACCCCGAATGAAACGCTCAAAGCAATAAATACTCCAAATTAATCACCTCGATATTACTATGCTTTTCCAGCAAATAACTGCGAGAAAAGCACGTTCTTCCTTGCAATATTTGTAGCGATTACGTAACATGCATTTACATTGCAACTTTTATATATATATATATATATATATATATATATATATATATATTCCTTTTCGCACATATGTTCTACGATTTGTAATGTAAAGTTAAACAATGAAAAGGGATTTTCAAAATATCCAACTGCCACAACGCGTCTCTTAAATTACTTTTACAGACTGATACCACCTCAAACGAAGCGCTGGAAATTCGAATTTACCATTTCAAATTTTTTTCCAATTACGCATTTATGTTTTTGATTCACACATTTCATTCAGAAAAAAATTATCTTCATAATTATAGTTGTAGGAACACGCCGAAAACGAATTGCAAATTTTGCAAATACATTCTTCGCAACACGGACAAAAAATATAGGTTATCAAATAGGTTTCAAATAATTTCTAAAATATTAATTTGTAAGTGTGTAACAAAAGTCCTAATGTAGGAAACGAACAAATATGATATAGTTTACAAATTCAAACTTATTGCCGAATTTCCAGTTGCCTGGAATCCCATCTCTTATTTCATTCATGAAGCGCAAGAAAATTCGGAGCAGGCGACTATGTTTGACGCCAAATTACTCAAAAAATTCAACGTGACATTTGAAGATCTGTTTTCGATTTATTAAGAAAAAAAAACAACTTCACAATTGTTGGTGTAGGAAGACACCGATTTTATTTATTTTCGAAAAATCAGGCATTTCAACGAACATGACACCTGCACCATTATCTTAAGCGTTCTATATGCTATCCGAAGCCAAAATTCAATAGAAATTGTTGTTGCCGTTTCTTAGAAAAAATGTTTAAACACAATTAAAAATTGCCTATACTTCACGCAAAATTAAACGAAAAGTATTCAAAATTTCGAAAAACTGTACATTACCTTATTTCAAAATATATTTTTAAAGAACAGATTTCAATAAGAGTAAACATTTATATCTTCATAATTGTAGTGGTAGAAAAACGCTGAAAAAATACATTTTTGTAATTTTCGAAAAATCTGGGTTTACAACGAAGATGGGACCTGTAACAGTCTCTCAAACGTTCTGAACACTATCCAACAAAATAATTTAATTATAAAAGATGAAGCCATTTTTTAATTTTGAAAATATCCCAGGGGCTTCATGTACAGTACCCCAAAATTAAAATATCGGTTTAAAATTCTAGGTGCCGCTGCAACAGCTAGATCAATTGGGAAATATCAATCTAGGAGAATATCGGCTGAACGGTTTAGTCGCTAGCGCTCACAGACTGACTGACCGACCGACTCGAAAGACTGACTGGACCGACTCGACAGATTGACTGGACCGACTCGACAGACTGACTCGACTCACTGACTGACTCGACTGACTGACTCGACTGACTGACGACTCGACTGACTGACTGACTGACTGACTGACTGACTCGACTGACTGACTCGACTGACTGACTCGACTGACTGACTGACTCGACTCGACTGACTGACTCGACTCGACTGACTGACTGTCTGACTCGACTGACTGACTCGACTGACTGACTCGACTGACTGACTGACTCGACTGACTGACTCGACTGACTGACTCGACTGACTGACTCGACTGACTGACTGACTGACTGACTGACTCGACTGACTGATTCGACTGACTGACTGACTCGACCGACTGACTCGACTGACTGACTGACTGACTCGACTCGACTCGACTGACTGACTCGACGACGACTCGACGGCTTGACTGACTGACTGACTCGACTGACTGACTCGACTGACTGACTGACTGACTGACTGACTGACTGACCGACTGACTCTGACTGACTCGACTGACTCGACTGACGTCGACTGACCGACTGACCTGACTGACTGACTGACTCGACTGACTCGACTGACGCTCGACTGACTGACTGACTGACGACTCGACTGACGACTGACTGACTGACTCGACTGACTGACTCGACTGACTGACTCGACTGACTGACTGACTGACTCGACTGACTGACTCGACTGACGACTCGACTCGACTGACTGACTCGACTGACTGACTCGCGACTGACTGACTGACTGAACTCCCGACCGACTGGACAGACCGACCGACCGACTCGACCGACTGACGTTTTGCCGTCAATCGATTTTTTGGTATCAAGGACCCACAAAACACGGATTCTGGCTACATCAAATGTTAGACGATTTTTTTCTGAATTTAGCAACTGGATTTACTCACTTTTGTTTTACCAGGGCCCTGTAATTTGAGTTTTTCTGCCGAAATTCGCAGTTTTTTCGCGCAGCATTACATAACTCTCTCTCTACTGCGTAAGCGGTAACCAGGTAGTAAAATGTGCTCTCTCGCTCTCTCACTCTCTCTGCCCTGTACGGTCACAACAGATTCACTGAATTCTTAACGAGAACTGCGATGGTGGAATGATTTGTCGTCTCTAGTACGACACATGTCAGGAGGAATGATTTCCAGGCCCGTAGTCTATAAGCGTGCGATCATTTGCTACACATCTTCCACCCACAGCCGTAGTTTCATCTACTGAGACCTATATCTTACTATCGCCCAACGCTGTGTGTTATCTTATCCAAAAACACTTCATAACAAGGGATCAGAAAATCCTTCCTGAGAGTAGATTCGTAGGGTACAGGGTGCTGGTTATATTTTTGAAGAAATAGTCTGAAACTTCGATTGTTCAATTTCTTGAAAGGAATGTTACATGAAACCATCATCGTGCAGAGATCATTCGAAAATTGTGAACTTGACGAGGTTTTGAATAGCAGACATTTTGAATATCTAGTTACACAATTCTTACGTTTCGCAGTGTTACCGTGTTGAAACAGAGTGAATCGTTTTTCGGAAGTAACTTTTATCTTGCACTTTTTACCGAACAATATCAGTCCATTGGCACTGAATAAGCTTTCACCAAACTCGCGGACAAAACTTCTCACTGACTCAGACTTTCGTTTTAGGCGTACTGAAAGCAGTGACAAGCGAGGCGCAAGCTATTGTTAAACGATTATACTTCCGTGTAAACAATAGCCCGGTTTCGAGAAATTGACACACCGGCAACCAACAACTCTGAAAGGGTAGATACAATCCATACACCACTGAAAATTACCATATGTGGTTATAATGATATTTTGTTCAAAATGTCACCAAACTAAAAAAAAACAACTTAATATGCATTTGCATATAAAAATACGACTTGCAAGAAAATTCCGCTCCCTAGTTATCAACATAGGTTTTACTGAATTTAATTTCTGTGAAAAGTTTCCTCGCAATACAACAAAAATATAACAATAACACGGATTTAATTTTGTATAACAAATAATTAAATCACGAAATTTTTAGAAGGTGAGCATTACCTGGTCAGCAGCTGATGAAAATCTGCAAGTTGTGTTTGGGTTGCAGTCACACTTCCACCTGAATTCTGGGTAGGAAGTGACTGAAGGGCATTTTGCAACCATTGACTGACCGCCTAAAAATACAGATTCTTATGTTAGTACATATATATGTGCGTGTGTACGTTTTACGCAAAAAAATACAACGTGTAACCTTTACAAAATGAAGTGTCAAGGCTTTCACGTGCCATACGACAATTCAAACAAAAATAGAAAAGAATTCAATTCGCCACATAATATGACAAGGAAGAGGTCTTTCCTACTGGTGAATAATTGGTAAATTATATTGCAACGTATATACTATGATTTCAGCCGTCTCTAAACACTCTATACCAACAGGCTTGTAACACACCATACAACTATGTAAATTCCCTACACAAGCATGTTAATTTTCTACAATCTTTCAAAACCCATTTCATAAAATACTTCAACTTTATTTGATTTAATATGGAAGAAAACCATATTAAAATCTTAGGAATCAGCGAAATGAATTGGACAGAGACACTTCAATACTGATGCATACACAATATACTATTCGGGACATGAAAATAAGAGGCAGCAGAGAGTGGGAATTATAGTGAAAAGGGATATGGAAAATGTGGTCAATGTATATAAAGCAATAAATTCCACAATCTTGATTTTGCTCCTTAGAGCGATCCCAATAAATGCAACAATTCTACGAAGAGGTAGAAGTAAGTTCTGGACGCTGTACCACAAAACATCTTGTTTATAATGGAATGCAATGGACTGGAATGCAAACGTAGGGTCAGTAGCAGAATTCGGCAATTCCAGCAAATTGAATTCTGTGCCGGGAACAGTCTCTACATAGCGAGCAACTAGCCAATCAACTACACACATGGGACTTCTCCAGATGGACAGCATAAAAATCAAATACACTACATATTAGGCAAGCAGAGGAGAAGAAGCGTAGTACAATTCGTAAAGATAGTACCAGAAGCTGACTGCGGGTCAGACCACGAATCGCCTAAATTAGAGTCAAACTACGGAAATTAAAAACTCAGGAAAAGAGTGTAATATTAGACATGGATAAGGTGCCGAAAGAATTTAAAGAAACTCCTGGTGGCGATCTCCTCTCCTTATCACACAGTGAAAAAAAAGATCGTCTTTGGGCAGATATAACAGGAATCATCACAAGCTCAGAATTATTGATCCCCAAAAAGACCTCCAAGAACTGCTCTAAATGGACTCAGACAGACTTATCGTAGGAACGTTAAAGATAGCTCAAGACCGGAAAAAAGGCAAGCGAGAAGGAGATCGGGCAGAGAAAAGGAGACTGAATTTCAAGTTACAAGAATCTGCAAGTAAAGATAAAAACAAATCCATCCAAGAAAAATGCGTGGAAATAGAGAAATCCAAGAAATCGAAACCAAAAGATACACAGAAAGGGTGACTGATGTGAAATAAAATACAAGACGGTTGTTTGTAGTGTGCATGCCTTTTTATTCAAAATAGTCTCATTGTGAGTCAATACATAACTGGAAGTGTTGGAAAAATTGTTCAAATCAATTATGAAGTCAACAATTGGAATTGCCTGCAGGACCGTTCTCGTATCCTTTTGGATATTTGAATTCGTGTCGAAACGCCGTCCTTTCATCGCCATTTTCAGTTTGGGAAATAGATAGAAGTCGCACGGAGCCCAATACGACGAATACCGAACAATCCTAAAAACTAGTTAGAACACCCAAATAGTAATATGCATTCATCATTTGACCTTCTGGAGCGATCTTCCCTTACTGGATGGCGAGATCCGGCGCCGACCTACCGTCGAATAGCGGGGTTTTCCCCAACCAGGTATGTCCCACCAGCGGGGCACCACCCCTGCCGGGACAAGTTCCAAGTCCCCAACCGGTCTCCCGGCATGTGTGGTAGTGTAGTACAAGTTAGTGTAACTGTGTGTGTAAGAGGGTGAGGCCCTGCAGTGACATAAGTTGATGCACTAAGCCACTGCTCCCGGTACTTTTTTCGGTTTCGGATATTCTGGACCTATCGATTCCGAACTCTGGCGCTTTGTAAGTAGCTCGTACTGAAAACACCATGTTTCATCACCTGTTATGTTCCATGATAGGAAGCCTGCGTCATCGGCCGATCGCTCATGTCTCTGCAGTGTTCCCCTCTGAAATGTTTTTTCATTGTCTGTGTTTGAGTGGGGCACAAAGCGACAACAGATCATCACAGCTGTTTTAGAAATTCCAGCAAGCTCCTCAATTAACCTAGTGGATGCACAACAATCATTTCGATGAATTTCAGCAACTTTTCGAACATTTTCGTTCCCTCGAACTGTAGCGGATGCACCTGGACGTGGATAGACTTCAATGTTCTCTCTGCCATCACAAAATCTTGCAAATCACTTAAATAGGTTTTACGAATCATTGCTTGACAACCATAATCACGTATCATTTCAATAGTTTCTGTGACACCCTTACCCACTTTGAAACAATACTTCTTGTTCGCACGTCGCTCAACTGCCTTTTTCACAATCGAGGGTTAAAGCAGACGGTTACATTTTTGTTTACTATGGTCAGTCTGTGATGCCAACGCAGTTCCTTTTAAAACGGCAGGTAGTCGAAACACCTAGCTACTTAATTCCTTCATCAATCACAAATGGCTGTAGTGGTACTGCGAATATAAAATCAGTCACCTTTTCTGTGAGATTGACTATGAACTGTTGTTGTTGTTGTTGTTGTTGTTGTTAATGATGATGATAATGCACCTGACATATCTGAAATATTCAAAATGCATGTGTCATCTGGCCAACAAAAATGGCTGAATTTTCCCCACAATGCACTTTCTATAGTAGTTCTAACCACTTTGTTCTAACAATTCCTTTAAAACCAGAAAATACATTACAAATACATATTTTCTGTTGCGTAATCTTCAGTTTTCCTTTTAATTCATTGTGCCTTTCTGCCAGAACCTTAAGTTTTTTCGAAGGACTACCCTGCTTGTTGGCTTAATTACCACAATTTTCATTACCTAATGTCACTTCATTACATTGATATTCGGAAAACCGCTCACGTAAAACTCGCTTCAGAACTGGGCGAGGTTTTACTTGACGTTCCTTCAAATGGTCTGGGAAATTAAATCTTAAAGGAATGCTACTTTCCTTCAAGTACCGTCTCTCATTGCACAACCTGTCATTATCCGAAAAATTTTAATAGATATAAAAATATTGTTAATTAAATATGTACAATTCAGTGTTCTAAGGCGTATCAACAAATAGTATCAACAGGAGACTTTTATCTAAAGCAGGAAGGGTCAAAATGTTCCGAACATAACCTCTCTCTCGGGATTGGTGTCCAATTCTTCCTCCTCATCGACACACTCCACTTGTTGTTTTTTTTTAGAGGAAATCAAGGTTAACGATACAATTATGTACCTTTTGTAGAATATGCTAAAAAACTCAAGAAATTTTTAAAAGTCGTATTTTCAAGTAGTATCTTTCCAGATCCCTTTTCAACCTGAGGTTTGAACCAGTTGAACACAGCATACGGAACAGGCATGCGAAAGAATGTTCTCACACAAACTGCACGACAGAAAAACTCGAAATGCTGAAGAAACGGTACCTACACCACAACGATAGCATATGCACAAGAGAATGTTTGCACACAACTGTCATGGCGACGGCCGGGGAAGCTGGCTTTTCTTTGCCCTATCCATAGAGTATATGCGTTAGCCATATATATATATATATATATATATATATATATATATATATATAATTATTCGTTCATACACATGCACAAAAAATCAACAATTGGTTTGATGGTACATACGTTTTACAAATCTAATAAGAGATGTGAAAAATTGTTTACAAGTTGAAAATTCGAAAATAACCTACAGACACTTCCAGTTTATTTATCTTAATTAATGCTATTTGTGATCAGAATTGCTTCAAATGGTTTTCAATAAAGTTTCTGGAACTCTCAATTATTTTCTGGAGCAACAGGAAATTGTGACAAATAATAATCCCCGGCCAAGGCTCGAACCAGGGAACCTTCAATCCGAAGAGCTGAGTCCGTACATGCCATTTATTTTATTATATTTTATTTATTTATTTTACGTAAAAAAAACAGTTAAAAACTGCGTATGACGTGCTATGGGGAAAAGTGAATTGTGTGCACATTTTCAAAATTCTGTGATCCCTACACTAAGTCATATACTACTTAACTTTTGAAGGAAACAAAAGCTCCCATGTAATAAAATCTATTTTCAAGGATAAAAAGGCAATAAATTTTGGGTCTTATCCATGTTGTCCTTCGGAATAATACTTCCTGCCGCGACAACATGAAAATGATAATTTGAATAATTGTATTTCCCACTGAATTCTAGAAGACGTGCACAGAAAATTAAGTTACATTTATGTCCAGAAGCACAACAAGGTGCCATCTCAGTATTTGCTCAATGGATCAGGAAAACTGGACGAAAAACCTGATCGAGATGGGGGTCATTGACCCGGAGGCTGCAATACAATACTTGTTACAGGTTGTTTATACAACAGGTTATTGATAATACGGAGCATTTTCGATAATACAGTTCAAATGGTAAATAATGCATTATGTATAATTGTTAAAATTAATGATACTTTTCTTGTGATGCTCAGTATAGTCTCTAATTGTATAGAAATAGTTATGCAGCAGAAATGATTTCACTTGGGATTGAAACTTTTCTATCGAATGTAATCGTTGAATGTCATCTGGCAAAGTGTTGGAAAATAATGTACATGTATTGTATGTGATTTTTTTGTAATGAGCTGTTGATACTGTCACCTGATGAATATGATTTCTACGTCGAGTGTTATAGTAATAGTTCACGGCATTTTCTGAAAATATATTCCCGCCCTTAAGCAAGTCATTTTTGACAAAAACCACTGATTCGTAAATAAACAGGGTAATGGTAAAATTCCTAGATTAATGAAGAGATGCTTACATGAATCACGTGGGTGGGATTTGGTTATTATTCGTACAATTCTTTTTTGTAATCTAAAAGTCTGAGAGCTATAAGATGTATTTCCCAGAATATTATGCCATATCTCAGGCGGGAATGAACATTCGCGAAATATACACAACGAACAGTATGAAGGCTGACTGAATTTGCAAGAATTCTGAACGCGTAGCATAATGAATTAATTTTGTGTTCAATTCATTTAAATGGACGTTCCATTTAAGGTTTGACTGAATTGAGATTTTAACCACTTGATCTATCTCGGTGGGACCTGGAATTTACTCTTCCATAATAGTAATAAGTGTAATAGTATGGTGGTTTCAGTTCTAGCATTTGGCAGCCAAAAAATTGAGGAAATGTTAAAAAAATGTCCTTTGGGCTGCAAAAGATGGCAGCTGGGAAAGGAATAAGGCATAACCCAAAAGCTAGTCGAGACAATAGAGTTTAGACATCAAATGCGCGAAAGTCTGTGGCATTCAATAGCATCATTATTTTTCATTTATTTATTTACCGTATGCTGTTATATACGAGGAGGCACTTTAATGAATATATTTTTTTGAAATAGGGTTTTGAGAAAATAATATTTTTAGAAACTGCATCAATTTCAAACGAATTAAATGAAATCAGCGCGTTTTTTTTTTTTTTCACAAAAGTGTACATGACCTTTAAGGAGCTTATTTTTTACGACCGACTTTGAAGTCAAAATCGATATCTCCAATTTCGCAGTTTCGAAATGTTCACGTTTTCTTTGGCATTTTCGATAATACGGAGCAATAGCCAAATTGGGATTAGCACCTTATTTTTTACCGTTTTTTTATATGTGAAGAAATTTTAAAAAATATTTGGAGCGGTTTTCGAAAAAATTGTTTATACTTCGCGCAAAATTACACGGAAACTACTCATATTTTCGAATATTTCAACGTGAACTTATTTAAAGATTCGTCTTCAAGGAACAGATTTCATTAAGGAAAAAATCTCTAGCTTCAATATTATAGTTGTAGGAAGACGCCCCAAAAAATTGCATTTTCAATTTTCAAAAAAATTGTGATGAGAACGGACTACCACCATTATCGTAAACTTTCTTTACGCTATCCGAGGAAAAAAATTGATAAAAAAAAATTGGAGCCGTGCTTGAGAAAATGTTGAAATGTTTTTGAGGCTTTATGAGAAGTACCCTCAAAAATCAAAATATCTGTGTGGAAATCCCAAAGTCATTAATTCCAAAGACATGAAGATCGATAAAGGAATGTCAATTTTAAAGAAAATCGGCCGAACGGTTTAGGCACTAGCGTTTGACCAGAGACGGACGTTTTGCCGTGAATCAATTCTTCGGTCTTAAGAATCCACAAAACATGGATTCTGGCTACACCACGAGTTAGAGGATTTTTTCTAAATTTAGCAACAGGATGTATCAACCTTTTCGTTATCAGAGCCTGGTAATGAGTTTTTCTGGCGAATATTCACCGTTTTCTTCCACATGATTACATAACTTTCTCTTCTTACGACTTATTCGTAAGGCGAGTAAGTAAAAAAAATTAAGTCCCATAATTTTGTTCGGACTTTTATTACGATAATTTGATACTACCACCGTACGCGGTATTGTTGCAGCGATGGATATTTGAGATGCTCATTATTGAACGCGACTTGATAGAGATAAGGCGGCTTTATTTCCTGAACGTTTATGTTACAATATTCTCTAGGTTCGAGAAAATTGTGTATTCAACTTTATAAACGTCGGGAAGAATGTATATATCGATATGCATAAGGTAATGACATCGTAACTTCAAGTGCTTTCATAATAAATATATTGGATGGCCTTAGTTCTGGATGTTCAATTTATACGGAAAATTTGTCCATTATTGAATTTTTGAACGCCTCGCAGGCAGCAGCACGCTGCACCGCCACCGGCAATGAATCGTATTATTTATTAACTTATTTAATATTTTTTTTACAATCTCGCATACAATTTGCAGTATACTTTTAGGCTAAAATACGTAAAATACATCGGATATGTTCGTGAATGCACTGAACACCTTACAACATTGAATTCAATGCGAGAAATACATTCACATTTAAACTGTTGAATAACAAATTACATTTTCCAGGCTTCGTTTATTTACGAGATAAAGTGATATTTGAAGTGTATGATAGGCAGAAATTTCATAACGGAAACATTATAATATAGCGAACAATGTGTCGTTGTAGCCCTCGTAATTTCTTCTTTCCTTAACGCAATTGCCATTATAATGAACTGATTTCTTACTTCTTCTTCCAGTATTGTTCGTATTTTAACTGTTTGTTATAAAACACAAGCCTGCGAAATTGAAGTTTTGAAAAGTGTTCGCTGATTTGTATATTAATTGGTGTACTGATGTCGAAAATGACCTCTACTTTTTCCATCACGGATTTTTTGTAAAATCGATATCGATACTTTTGTTAAAATCCTATTTGAAAAGGAATTCTCTCGAACAATTTAGTACGTACTATCAGGTAACAGTGATTTTTATCCATGTAAATTAATGTAAAGTATAACGATTCCTGTTGAGGCAAATTGATTTTTCAGGAATTTTATTTTTTGTAGGTTGAAATGGATGAAAACCAGTGTTACCACACCACACGAGACGCCTCTGGTTGAGAAAAAAAAACAACATGTTTCCTAGAGTTTAAACCAGGAACGGAATACCGAAATTACTGGTGAAGGTGAAGGTACTGGTATAGAAATACTTTTAGTCTATTGTATCTTTATTCGAAATACCTTTACAAATACCGGTATACGACGTCAAATACTGGTATTTTCAGATGTATTTTTACCTTTATTCGACGTATATACTGGTAAAATAGCTCTATTTAAAGGTATTACACGGTAAACGTATTTAAAAGTTCTATTTCAGTAGAATCATACCCGAATTTTGGGGGAAATCATTGTCATTTTACCGCTGAGTTGGCTCA
Organism: Teleogryllus oceanicus; assembly: GCA_964035755.1. Lineage (NCBI taxonomy): Eukaryota > Metazoa > Arthropoda > Insecta > Orthoptera > Gryllidae > Teleogryllus > Teleogryllus oceanicus. Next base: position 167,094,738 of record CAXIVR010000001.1, on the reverse strand, counting down.
GAGGAACAACTAACTGACACTGCAGGGTTTCTGCCCTGAGGTCCTAAGTTTCTAGTCACGACGGTGGTGGATTATCGACACTAGCCATACTACTCTAGCTAGGGTGAATTCTGGCATTGGCTGGAAAGAATTCTAATGGTCGGGTGTTCTGAACGGTAGATTCCCATAGTTTCTCTGATCACTACCAGGCAAATATAGGTAATACTTTAACAAACGGGCCATTGATACCACGTTATCTTTTCGCCTTAAATACATCACACTTTCATGCACTACTCTGTCAGACATCTCGGGAGGCCAGTCGGAACCTAGATTTTGTTCCGAATGATCGAGGTATATTTGGAGAGAGGGAATGCTCCCTACCCTGAAGCCGATATATAATTCGCCGCTGTATTTCATATCCTAGCGGGAAAGGAACATTGGCTACTCGGCATTTACTGATTGGTTTATTGATGAAAGATAGTTTCTACGTCAACTGTCTGTCCCGTTTGAAAGAATATGTTTTATCCCCGGAGGTGGAGGCGTAACTCCAATACTAGATCGTGAGATCCGGCGTGAACCTACATGTCAGCAGGGGATTTCCCTTCCGAGCATCTCCCCTAGCGGGGCACAGCCCCAGCCTAAACAAATTTTAAGTTCTCGACTGGTCGAAAGTATGGTAGTTTAGTGCATGTGAGTACGAGTAAAGAGAGACTGGGACAAGGAAGATCTAGGGACAAGGAAAGATCGCGCGCGGTCCATGGTCGTTTGATAGGGTACTGCTCCGGCATTCGCCTGGAATTCATCGGGAAATCACGGAAAACTACTGATGAGAGCAGCCAGCCTCAAGAATTCTCCAGATAGCAGCTAAATTCGACCTAGCTAAATTAGGCTAGTGTTGAAATTTACGCTCCCGTTGGCACGCGAATCTCCCGGTCAGAGTCGCATCAGAGACAGCGGCATTGCTGGCTCTGTGCCAAGCTCAGCCAGCCGGCATAACTTTTTCTAACTTGATTAAATTTTCTCTATCATGGAAATAATGTTTATAAACTTATTTACAGCAAATGTCAAACACGTTTTAAAACTTCTGAGTTACTGTGAATCGTTCCAAAGCGGTTGAAATTTGTGAAATCAGAATCGAATAACGACGAATATTTCCAATCCCTTTGGCGTATGAAGAAATAAACACCCGTTCTTGGAAACGCCGCATCAGTTGGTACATTGTAAGAGTAGGGAGGTAGGGCAGCACCGCCGTAGCAAGTCAGTTTAGCTTCCGGAGGTCAGTGTTTCGCCCCCACGTGTCTACACGGTTCGGTTCTAAACATTGAGTTCCCCCGAACAGAGGATAAAGCATTCATCACATTAAATGCAATCAATGTCTTTTGGCAGTTTGAAGCATTGAAATGTGAGCGACAGATGTTTGAGAATTGGCCCAAGCAAATTTTCTGCCGAGTGCGGGTACGCGTGTGTGTGTGTGGAGAGAGAGAGAGAGAGAGAGAGAGAGAGAGAGAAAGAAGAGAGAGAGAGGAGAGGGGAGAGGAGAGAGAGAGAAGAAGAGGGAGAAGAGAGAGAAAAGATGGAGAGAAAAAGAAAGAGAGAAAGAAAGAGAGAGAGTGGGAGCCTGAGTGGGCGCGTGTGAGAGTGCGCGCTAGTGCCTTGCGCGTTCGTGTAGGTGCGTGTGGGCGTGCATTATTTTTATTTTATTAATAAGCATTTCGCAAAACAATTAACGAAATGAAGTTATTTTCTCAGTGTGGATGGTGTGAGGGACAATATTTTCCATTGAAAATACCGGTATTACTCTCTGAATCTGAATCAGTGAAATTGTCGCTGATTCAATCAGTGAGAGCAAAGTCACTGATATCTTCAGTCGAAATGTGTAGTTTCGCTGACAATCAGTGAATATGTGAACCTTTTCATAATGACAGCCAGCATTTCACTGGTTGTCAGTGGTTAAGTGCCGCGCCACCATACCGACTGATCGTCCAGTGATTTACGTGCTATGTGGTGTATGTAAGCAAAATCCCACGGCGGAACGAGTGAAATAGAGGTTTCCTGTGAGAAAACTGACCTGTGTCTGAAGATTGTTTTAATTACGTTAGGTAAGTAGTTTTCGCTTTTCTCATCTTGTTGATAACTGTGAGACGTTTTATTTATGGTGAACATTTAGCCATACTAAGAAATAGGTTATGAACACTTAATATCACGTATTTGTTTTTTATTAACAGAAACTTCTTATGTAACTTAAGAGTTTTAATGTAACTGTTGGTGATACAGTGTGAAATATCTGACGTGCAATGGATAATTTCGTTTATGAAAGTTGTAAAAAGTCCAAAATGCTCTCGATTACACCACAGCAGAGCCGGGCATGCCAGCAAACTATTAACTAATTCTTTGTTTTTTCCAATTTAGTTTAATGACACCAGTCCAGGAGTGGAGTTTGAAAGTGTAAGAGAAATGCTGGAGCTAACTGGGGACTGTAACACTGAATATTTTGAATGGTATTTTAATTTGCCAAAGACTGCTGTAATACTGATTTATTTTGATCAGTGGTCCTTGCTTTCCTTAGTCACTAAACACATTATATTTTACTCATTTACATGGCGAGGCTAGTTTGGCAGAGTGGAGGGGGAGTGCAGATGGTACATCAAAGGCATTTGCCACTCCTGAAGTTCCCTACCCAGACCTCATAATAATTCTCCCAGTTAGTATGATTTGGTATGTAATCTGAAATTAAAGTAACCATTTTTTCGCATAACTTCTGACCTATCTATGTTTCTGTTTTAGGAGGGCTCTAATTTGCATCTGAAGGAATTGGAAAAGAGAAAAACCTTCAAGAGAAATGTCCAGCAATATTTGATATGGGTGAAAGGATAGAAAAACCATTCTTGTTTTGTTCAGGGTGATGGTTGGTTTTAACATCTGCCCTTTTTTTAATAATAAAATATTCCTTCACTCTTGGCAGCATTTGACTTACTTTTTAAATTAATATTTACAATAAATTTGGCATACTCAACATTAGCAATTTTTTTCATTTTTAGCAATATATCCTGATTATATCCTTCAATATGATTATATATGATATGATTATATCGATATGATTATATCCTTCGATATGATTATATCCTTCGAGTATTTAATTTGAAATAAAAACTCAGTTTGGTTTCTGTAATAAACCTCCCTCCTGGGAAATGAACAATGCTTCTGCAATTGTTCAATTATGAAAACCTTCTACCATTGGAGTTAAGTTATATCATAGAAATTTGATTCTTTTGTTCTGTGTCTGGTATTGACTTCATAGATTGACTGATTTTCCCTAATATCGAGTATGGCCCAATTCTCAATTCATCTAATTTCTTCATATTCAGGCGATTTTCATGTTCTATGTACACAAGATCTCCCCTTTTAATTCAATTTGTCTCCTGTGTAGGTCGAATATTTTTGTTGTCATTATGAGTTTATTGTATTCTTGAGTGCTATTTTCCCTCTCTTCTACATCTTCGTCTGCATTTTATTTTAATTCATGGTAGGATATATGGTTTACCCTCTAGCAAGTATTTGTTGAGACTTATGTCACTGCATGCTCTGTCTCGTATTTCTCCATACCTTTTTTCACAATAGTTGTCCATAGCAATAGCAGACTTTTTGTCAGTTTCATTCATAATACAACTTATTTTATTCACCAATATCTGGTTTAATCTTTCACTGAGACCATTGGCGCATCTACGGCAGTAAAAATCTATTTTATTTTTTTCTTTACTTGGAATTGTTTTAATTCTTTTGAATTTATTCCTGGATATTGATCCGTTAGTACCATCTGGGCATCATTTTTTTTGTTACTTGCTCAGTTAGTTTTACGAAATCATCAGCGTTTTTATTTTTTTATTTTAAACTATAAGCATATCTTGTGAAATGGTCGACCAGTAGGTGTAGGTATTTTTTTGTTGACCGGGATCCTCTGTAATCTCCGATGGTATCTATAGAAACTATCTTGAATGGGTACGTTGCTTGACCTAGGTGTGACATTAATCCAAATTTTGATTTTTTTCATGATTTATTCTTTAAGCCGATGTCACAAGTTTTACAAATCTTCTCTATGTTTCTGTTTATTTTTTTCGCTCTAAAGAATGGTGTTACTTTATTTATCATCTGTGCTCTTCCCAGGTGACAATAAGTATTGTGTACATATTTAGTAATATTTTACTAAAGTCTTCTGATAATGATTAAAATGCTGCTGATTTTAATTATGAAAATTATAATTAGCAGAGGAATCTGATTAAGTTGGTCTAAAACTTGCCAAATACATGTAAGAATACCAAATGTTTGTGTATTTTTACTTTAAAAAATTTGACAAATTTAATGTCCTTTATTTATTATTATTATTGTAACATTCACATAAAAATCCATTGAAATGTATTTATATATATTTAAATTATAGTCCTTTCTTTCACTACTTCTTCCATCTTTCTTTCAGAATTTGTTGTATTATCACGAAATTGTAATATGTACATAAAATGAAGAGTGTTAACTGCAGGCCAAGTTTTCTCCGTAGTGAGTTTTGAAAAGTTCCTGAACATCGTTTTTTTTCTCTGTTGTATGTTTTTCATTGGTTTAAAAAAGACTCGTATTCACCTACCTCACTTAAAAAGGCAGTATCTCCCTTTAAAATTAACTTAATTCCAACATATCTCTTTACTAGTATTACATTCATTGAAAAGCCAATTGTTTGTAAGTAAATGATGTAACAAAACTCTCCCTACCCTAAGGATAATGTAACTTAACGAACTAAACCATAACATTGGACAGTTTTTTTCTATGTGATAATGTTGAAGACAATAAATGAACAGATATATGGATTGCTCATATGAAATAGAATACAGATCTGTTATTACCTCAAGTTTCAATATTTTTTGTGAGTTAAGGTATTGACTCAATATCTTTGCCATAATATGTATATTTCTATTGTATTTGTTTTATATAAATTATTATCATATTTATGATTATATTATATTATAAATTATTATTATATAAATTATTATTATTATTATTATTATATAAATTATTATTATTATATAAATTATTATTATTATATAAATTATTATTATTATATTTATTGTATTGTATTTATTAAATTTTTATGTTTTTGAAGCATTTGTTTAAAGCAATACAGTGATTTCTCAGTAGTAGGATTTTTGGGTTTGTGCATTACATTACTGGAGAAGCTGTGTGATATTTCACTGATTCAAGTAAGTAAAGCCTTACTTTCACTGATTGCAACAGCTATTAATTCCACTGGTTCAATTAGTTGTCACAGAGTTCATTCAAAAGTGGACCCGTTTTTCACTGATTCGTTCAGTTCAATTCACTGATTGCCAGTGGCGAGGTTATAACTACCACAATCAGTGAATAGTCACTGTCAATCAGTGGTTTTTCACTGATTCAGGCTGAGAGAGTATACTGGTATAACTTATATGGACGTTATCCATAAAGGTCCTATGAAGGTATTTTACTGGTATAAAATAATTATATATTGTAACCGTGCCGTCGTTATGAATCAGGTGTATGATAAATAAGGAAACACACAGAGAAAATTACATTTAAAGAAAATTTTAATTACGTTAAGATAATGATAATGAGGATGAGTGAAGCATGCAATGAATTTCTTTAAAAATGATCTTACAAAAAAATCTTCTTTTACGGAGGCTTGTCTGTTAACTTTGAATTTACACAACTAAATGAAACAAGAAAATTTAGCCACGGCAATAATCTCAGCTTGGAATTAAATTTTAGAGTCTCTCCGCGCCTCGGTGGAAATTGAGCTGGCTGGCTACCTGATATAAATTACTTAACTGTCGGCGTATACTCATGACGGGCACCAGCGATGGATGACGGCTCGATGGCGTTGGCGTCGTCTCCAGGCCCAATCAACTGACAAGTAGACCGGCCCCCTCACCAGCTGGCTCCGGTACAGTACGCACCCGCAGGAGGCGGCACTGGCGTAATCGTATGGCATGACTCGGTGAAGATTACGACTTCCTCGACTCGTTCCGGTGATCGTGTGGCTCGCACAATAATGTGCGGCCCCGTGCTTGCAATAAAGTGTAAAGGGTGCAAACAGTAATGTTCTACTGCCGATTTAACTGAAAAACGGCAGTGCCCCCTTTTACAACTCATTGCTGATACAGTTCGTTCCAACGAAAGCGACGCAAAACTATGAACATTGCAAGATCATTCACTAGATTTTCACCAAAGTCACTGAGCAAATAATCATTTCACTTAATTACTGTTTCTCGGCGTTAAGCTGTGAATTTAACATTTACAAATTCACGTTATTCGTAACTTTGCACCTGTACGCCACGAAATTTCTTCTCAATCTCCTATGCGTCTGCACGCCACGAAAATCTTTTCTATCTCCTATCGTCGCACGCCACGAAAATCTTTTTCTGTCTCCTATGCGTCTGCACGCCACGAAAATCTTTTTCTATCTCCTATGCGTCTGCACGCCACGAAAATCTTTTTCTATCTCCTATGCGTCTGCACGCCACGAAAGGCCCTTTTCCATCTTTTTCTATCTCCTATGCGTCTGCACGCCACGAAAATCTTTTTCTATCTCCTATGCGTCTGCACGCCACGAAAATCTTTTTTCGAGCTGCTCTCCCCTAGAATTGCGATAATGGGCGGTCTCCTATTCGGTGTTCTAGCCAATGGCTGTTAAGAATTTCGTGCGATGGAAATTTTCGAGCAGGGTGGCCCGCGCCCTCCACGTGGGGTGTCGTCAGCGTTGCATCAGAAAGCTTTTTTTTCTTAAATGTGGCCTAATTACGTGTTTATTTGACCGGGGGGAGTCCCGGCTCCCTCACGCGTGACTAACACGGCGCCCACCCGGCGGCGCACTCGGCTCGGCTGGTGTTTACCCTCAGCACCTATCCACAGCTCGCCTCCTAACATCATACATTTCTCTGGTTCTTCCCCGTCTGCCGACAGTGGGTCTCATTGTATACGCTCCCTCAGAGGTGGCGGGCGTGGAGGAGCGGCGGAAGGGTTCTGGCTGCTTCGACGCACTTAACATTTTCAATATTTTAATCTTTTGATTCGGAATCGTATCTACCTGTTTTTATTTGAGGAGGCTGTGACGTTACAATATAAAGGTATAAATAAAGGTATTTAATAGAGGCACGGAAAAATACCGGTATTTTTAAAGGTATTCAATAACTTTTCGGTTTCTGGTTTAAACTTTTTCCATCAAATTATGGTGCTGTTTCGAGGAGAAATTCACCAACATACCATTTTAATTTGTTTCATTTAGGTAACTTAACATAGATGATCGCCCAAAAGGAGAATGTGTACATGGAACTTGGAAACAATGTTTACACTGTGCAAAACACAAAACAAAACAAAATAGTTTCTATTTAAGTTCGTACACTTTCTCCTTTGAAACTTATTCTTGACATTATTCTATAATGTTCAATAGCAGGCCTATCTCGTGTTAATATCCACCAGTAGTCAGCAGGAATGTTCTTGTCCCATCTTTCCTTGATATTGTGGCGTCATGCAGTTGCAATAATAACACAGACGAGTGTGGGTTTAGTAATTTAGAGGTTTATTATCAGTCCACCACCTTATTACAGAATAACGTAATTACTAATATACCTACACGGAGTAATTTCCCGTTACGGCTACCACACCACTACGCACTAATCTCAAGCATTAGATGGCGTGAAGCGCCGCAACCCACCTACGACTCGTCCTCGAGTCAGCCTCTGTACGGCAACACATTGCCGGCTCTTGCACAGCTCGCGGCCCGCGCCCACCCAGACCGTCCGATCCGTGCCGTACCGCGGCCCGTAACCGAGAGCGTTCCGCCGCTCGCCAGGGCTGACGCTCGCCCTTCCCCCACCACGCTGCCTCCTAGGGTTTCCCGCCGACGTCACATCCGCTCCTAAACAAAGGCTGACGCGTGGTGCCTTAGCGTCGCCTATGCCACGCGGCCGTTCGTTACAATTGCGTTTGTGCATGACGATACAATATATGCGCTCCACATCTTTCACTTCTTAATGTAGGACCTTTCACCTTCGCTGATAGGTCCTACATTTTCGGGGTAAATTTCTACAAGTTAGTGAAGTAAATGTTTTGTTTTTTGACATACTTGGAGCAACCTAATGCTTGAAATTTGACTAGCATATTTTTAACAACAGGATTCTTGTACTTGCCCAGAAATTTATTGAGTTCTTTGAAGGTTTCTTTTTCCTTTGTTATCACGCTGGTTTCAAATTCTTCATAAGCTTGCGGATACCTGGACCACAGTATATATATATGAGCCTACTCACGGCTATCTCACTAACAAATGAAACATGAGAACTTTGTATATCCGGCTTGTTAACCAAGAAGCTGAAAGATAACTTTCAAATCACCGCAAATGGCCCACAATAGTCGGCATATTTTATTTTGTTGAGGATCAAACCCAGGTTTTGCTAGCGTTATTTTAAATGCACCAACAGTCCAACCGGCACAGATGAATACTGGCTACCGTGACAAACCAGGACAGCTTTAAGACTCCTTTTCGACGAATCTCTAAAGAGCCTCCATTTATCGTATTGATATTAAATTTGCTTATCAATCCTTTCCTTGTCAGAACAAAGACCACATGTGACAAAATGATAAGTGTTCATAAAAACCTAAGTAAAATTGAGTTTTTCAAGAATACGAGAATTGATTATTTTTTAAAAAATCAGTACAAAAAATTACATTAAGTTCGGCTATCAATTCCTTTGCATTTTTTATTGCAGGCCTGTGTAATTAAATAGTTCATTCAATTAATTCATTCCAATGTTGAACAAAATTGTATAAAAATATTCAATTATTTCTGGATTAATACATTGTGACATTTTGGGATTTAAAACAAACTGCAAGCGAAAGTTTGTGAAAGTAGCATACTACGTTTTAGTAAAATTGCTTGAAACCGATGTACACGTAAATTAAAATTTTGAGTTTATTTTATTCAACGAAAGTAATATAATTTGGAACCCGCGCTAATCGTACTTAAGATTGATTTACAGTACAGGCCACCGGAAAAATATTTTAGAACTTCTTCCTGGTCGAGTGATACCAACCACCAAAGCGGTCGTGTTTGCGTGAGTATATCATTGCCAATTATTCTTATTTTGTCATAAAGTCTTAAAATCGCTGCAGAACTCGGTGCAACACGTGTGAGATAGATGAGTATATTCTGGAAACCATTAGATATTCACCCAAAATAAGAACAGTATCACAATGTTAATTTATAGTGAAGCTGTGCAACATTTTTGCAAAATATCCCTCAACTCACTTTGAAAATAATTTATGAGCAACACCTTCAACAAATACATTTTGAGAAGGATTCCCGAGAGCTGCAATAAGCTGAAACAAATCGTTAACAAAATTCTTTTGAATACGGTGAGTGAAAGATTTTGGGCATTTTTCTACATGAGATTGAGTGAAATTATGGGAAATGTAATGTTTGTAATGAAATGGATGTTTTGGAATTTTATTTGACGTGTTCCTTTACAGACTGCGAGCTTTTACGAACCTATACGGGCACTCTGTATACTTAAACTAGGTATGCACCAATGTTTTATACAAGAATTTTCAACTTGTGTGTGGTCAAAAAATTAGAGGTGTGTGGTGAATTTTTACATGTCAATGAACTTCAACATCAATTCATAAAATGGGTAGAACACATGTTTACCCTCCCCCAAGACGTTTATTTAAGCCCCAGGTGACAACACTTTTCTGATTGATTGATTTTTCGTGTTTCCGGGCGCGCCAACCGCTTCGGTCATTAGTCCCGTTAGTGTAGTGCATGTTTTTTCTCGGGAGATGGCGGTGATCTTCCCCCGCGGAATGGCGAGATCCGGCGCTGACCTACCGTCGGCTAGTGGGGTTTCCCCCTAACCAGGACTCTCCCACCAACGGGGTACCGCCCCAGCCGAGACAAGCTCTAAGCTCCCGACCGGTCTCCCGGAATATGTGGTAGTGTAGTGCATGTTCGTGTGTGTCTGTGTAAGGGAAGAGGCTAGGACAAGGAAGAGGAAGGAAAGATCGCGCGCGGTCCGTGGCCCGTTTGGTAGGGTACTGTTCCGGCATTCGCCTGGTGTTGATCGGAGAAACCACGCAAAACTACCGATCAGAGCAGCTGGCCGCTAGAATTCTCCTAAAGACAGCAACTGAATTCGACCTAGCGACCTAGCATTTGTGCAGTACGCACATAGTTTCAGATCTGACATAAAAAATAATTCCTTGCAAGCCTTGGAGCCACCCAGCGCTCGAATAAACCATTGACAGACCGACAGCATTCATTTTAGTTCAGATCACGGATTCTCTGTACGAATTATGAAACTTGGCTTAATGACGTTTTGTGATGCTGGATCTCGGAATACAAGGAATGCGATTGACCTCACCCCGTGTAAGGGGGTTCCTCATGTTTTTTGGAGGTGTGGTGGCTAAAAATCTGAGGTGAGATACCACAACCCATGGGTTGTGATATCTCACCTCAGATAGGGCCAATACTGGCTTGGTCAAGTTTGATTGATTGAGTTTAAGGGTGCTTCAACGGCTAAGTTCATTTGCGCCCGTGTCAAATTATTTTAAAACCAGTGCATAATATTGCAGTTCCAAGTTAACAAAGAAAATTAAAATCTTTAGAAAGCAAAGTAAAACTGAGAAGGGACGTATCCTAATAAAAGGGGTTTGGCAGAATAATGCCAAATAGTTTTTGTTTAAAATCTCGGGCTAAAAGCCAATAATTCGCATTATCTTCTCTCAGATAAGGCGGTACAAGCCAGTCTCTCGCAAAAAGCCAAAAAGCTTGCAGAGAGAAGATTCGTCATTACTAAGAATCTCCGCAAGGGAGCTAGCAAGGTCATTGCCTTCGACGGCTCTCTCTTATCTTAACACAGTGTAAGAGAACATGCTCCACGGTAAGATCTATTTTGCAGTATTCGCATATAAAGGGTGGGTTCCCGTGGAGGAGATAAACGTGGGAGAAATGGCAGTGACCGATTCGGAGGCGTGTTAAAATGATCTCCTCTCGCCGAGCATCACCAGATGAGGAAGACCAAGGATTTATGGAATCCTTGATTCTCGTGAGTTTAAAATCTGAGTTATGCCACTCTGTTTGCCATTCACTGCGGATAGAACATTTTAGAAAGAGCTTAGTGTCTTCCGTGCGGACTGTAAAGATGTCTAATTCTCTTTTCTTCGAGGCAGACTTGGCTGCCTTGTCAACTATTTCACTTCCTCTTATTCCCATGTCTCCAGGGACCTAACAAAAGACTAAAATATAGTGGCGGACCAAGATATGGTGGATTTGCTGTTGGATGGTCATTGTCAGTGGATCACAGGACGAGGAGGAGGAGGAGATGGATTCAAGAGGGCTTTTGGAATCACTCCAGATCACTACTTTCTTTAGTGACATCGATCCAGAAAATTTAAGTGCCTCCGAGGGCGCATACTTCTCTGCGGTATAGACACTGCACGAAGAGTCTAGTCGAAAACCTTGCGTTGATCTACTGCAGTAGAAGGCACATCCGACTTTGCCGTTTTGAGAGAAGCCATCGGTGTAAATAAAGTAATGACCAGGATACATAGATATTATCGCCTCAAATTCCGATAAGAATGTACTGGGGGAGTTAAGGATTTAGGAAGGTTAGACAGTCTAAGATCTATTATCGGCCGGTGTAGTTTTATATGAAGCTTCTGTAAGAGCATACGGAGACGGACACCCTGGGGATGGGGTAATGACGGTCTAGGCGCATATGAAGTCACGTGGGTAGGATGGAGGGCTGCTTGACGCGAGGGTGTATCAACATTGGAAAATTTCGCGCCATAGGAGGAAATCAGAATATCCCGCCTTCCGCTCAGGGATGGTTCTCCAGCCTCGGCCTAGAGGCATTCGATGCGACTCTTTCGGTAGGCGCCTGTACTAATCCTTATGCCCGCATTGTGTATGGTATTTAATGGCCGGAGGGTTGATGGAGACGCTGGCCCATACACTAAGCATCCGTAATCCAAGATAGGGCGGATGCGAGTTCTATACAAACGCAGAAGACAAACACGGTCTGCGCCCCAAGAACTACCAGTAAGAGTGCGAAGGAGATTCATAGGTGATACACATCGGCCTTGTAGTTTACGGATGTGTTTCCGCCAGGTTAGGCTCTTGACGAATTTAAGTCCAAGGAAGGTTGCGGATTCAACGAATGGAAGCTGCTGTCCTCCAAGAAAAAGCTCGGGGTGATTATGGAGGTGATGGATTCTGCAAAAGTGCATGCAAGTGGTTTTTGAGGTATAGAACTTGAATCCTGTTTCTTCGCTCCATTCCTGCAGTTTGTTGAGCACAAGTTGTAGTTGCCTCTCAATAACTTGCACGCTCTTGGAGGAGCGAAAAATTGCAAAATCGTCAACAAACAGTGATGCTTTCACAGGCTCCCAGATAACTGATGCAATACTATTGATAGCAATGGCAAACAGAGTGACGCTCCAAATTGATCCCTGGGGAACACCGTTTTCTAACTGGTGACCAAAGGATAACACGTCGCCAAGGCGGACGCGGAAAGATCTTGATAAAAGAAAACCTACTAGAAACAAAGGGAGCCGTCCCCTAAGGCCCCAAGTATGCAAGGTGCGAAGAATACCGTACCTCCAGGTGGTGTCATACGCTTTCTCTATATGGAAGAAAATTGCTACCAGGTGCTGACGTAGCACGAAAGAAGTGGAAATCTGCGTAGCGAGGGTGACTAAGTGGTCCATGGTTGACCTGTGGTTCCTGAAGCCACATTGCAGAGGTGTAAATAGGTTCTTTTGTTCCAGGAGCCAGACCAGACGCGTGTTTACCATTCTCTCTAAAAGCTTGCACACACAGCTTGTGAGCGAGATAGGACGGTAACTTGAGGTTCCTGTCCTTTCCTTCTTTAGGGATTGGGAGGACGATGACCTCACGCCAAATCCTTGGTATAACATGTTCAGCCCAAATCTTGTTGAAAATGCCGAGGAGAAACGAATGAGCGTTTTCAGGTAGGTGTGTCAACATTTGGTTATGTATCTGGTCTGATCCTGGAGCAGAATTTTTCGCACTAGCGAGGGCACCGGAGAGTTCGTCCATGGAGAAAAAGGCATTGTAATCTTCCTCCACGCCACTCGAGAAGTCTAATTTACAGTTTTCCATTTTTCTTTTCGTATTTTGAAAGCCAGAAGAATAGTGTACGGAGCTGGAGATATGTTCGTAATGAGAGGCCATTTCTTCAGCACTTTCTTGTGGAGAGGTTAGAAGATTGCCATTTACCATAAGCCCTGAAATAGACGGCGAAGGGAGTCTTCCACCGATCTGTCGGACCTTTCTCCACACAAGTTTAGGGGATGAACGGCAAGAGAGTGAAGAGATGTAGGCTCTCCAGACGCAGCCTTACTTTCCCGTATCGTTAACCTAGCTCTGGCTCGGGATCTTTTATAGTTTATTAGGTTTTCCATTGTTGGGAACCTACTAAGTTTTGCCAATGCTCTCTACCTATCACGGACAACGGTGGCACAATCAATGTTCCAACATGGCACAAGGGGGTGTCGTGCATGGCCGACGACTTCGGGATGGCAAATAAGGCCGCATGAATGACGGTGTTATTAAAATGGGCAACCATAGCATCGATGTCGTTTGGGCAGTTTTCCGATATTCGTAATTCTTTCTTGAATGTTTCCCACTCAGCTCGGTGGATTTGCCACCGAGGAAGGCGAGCAACGTTCAGATCGGAAATATCGAGGTTGACCCGAATGGGAAAATGGTCACTGCAATGCAGGTCGCCGAGGACAGTCCACTCAAAGATGGTAGAAACGGAGGGACTACAGAGAGCTAGGTCCACGGACGAGAATGTGTTACAAGCTATGGAAAAGCGTGTGCTTTCGCCAGAATTTAGGAGAATTAAGTTTTGGTTATCTATGATATTTTCAAGTAACCTGCCTCTCGTGCACGACCTTGTGCCACCCCAGGCAGGGTTGTGGGCGTTGAAGTCCCCCACAATGAGAAAAGGTGTAGGCACCTAAGAGAGCACATCTTCCAGTTCCTTTTGTGACACGACTTGTCCAGGCGGAATATAAACGTTGCAAATGGTAACAGAAATAGTTCGGAAATTTACACGAACGCAAGATATCTGCAGAGTGGTTCGTATGTCTATTTCTTTCGATCCCGAAGAGTCTGTGATAAAAGTGGCGACTCCGCCATGGGCGCGGAGGCCATCGTCTACGTCTTGCCTGTAGCAACAAAAACCGCGTAGAGAGAGGGAATGCTCAGAACGGAGATGTGTTTCCTGCAGGCTAATAACCACAGGTCTATGTATAGACATTATTAACTTCAATTCGTCCAAACGGGTACGAAAACAATTTATGTTTCATGAGAGGAGAACTATAGTTTCTAGTTCTTATATTTTGGTTCTAGGGTGGGTTATGTATAAGGTTTATTTTTCTTCTTTTTTCCTTCTTTGTTGGAAGGTAATGACTTGGTTCATGCGGAATTCCTCATTCCCGGCAGAGTCATTCTGACTACTGCTGGAGAGGGTCGCATGTATTGGGACACCACGGTCCCTTGAGACAGGCGACCTAGATCTAGCAATAGGGCCTGTCGGTCTCAGCTTCTCTGGATGTGTTTGCGTGTTTGTTGAAATGTTTATGGTTTTTGTTTCCGATTTTGTTTCAGGCAGGACAAGAGATTTGGTATTGGCATCTCCACCGATGTCATCAAAGGACACCTGGCAGGCAGCATCGCGCAAAGTGGAGGCTTTAGGCGTTTGGGTTTCAGAATTTACTTTATGTTGACCCACGGTGTCAGCGAAACATCGGGCCATGTCCACGGGGTTTCGAAACAGGTAACGGCGTCGTGCCTCCGGAAAGGAAACTTTCTCAGAGACCCTGATCTTCTGGATCTCTCCTTCTCTTAAGAAAATGGCGCATTGGTTAGAATTAGATGGATGTTTTCCACAACAGTTTACGCACTTTGCCTTGGCGGAGCAGTTAGAGTGATTACAAACCTCCCTTCCACAGTGCATGCAGATTTCGGCGCTCATGCAGCGAGGTTGCGTATGGCCAAACCTCTGGCATTTAAAGCAGCGCAGAGGATTTGGAACATACTGCCTGACACGGAGATTGTAGATGCTACACGATATCTTCTCTGGTAGCGATGGACGGTCGAAGGTCAGCATTAGAGTTGGGGTGGGAGTGAGTACCCCATTTACTCTCAGCTGAATCCTGTAAATCTCTGGGTTTCAGAATTTACTTTATGTTGACCCACGGTGTCAGCGAAACATCGGACCATGTCCACGTGGTTTCGCTTCAGGTAACGGCGTCCTGCCTACGGAAAGGAAATTTTCTCACAGACCCTGATCTTCTGAATCTCTCTCCTAAGAAACTGGGGAACTCGTTGGAATTTGATGGTTGTTTTTCACAACGGTTCACGCACTTTGCCTCTGCGGAGCAGTTAGAGTCATTACAAGCCTCCCTTCCGCAGTGCACGCAGACTGCGGCGCTCATGCAGCGAGGTTGCGTATGGCCAAACCTCTGGCATTTAAAGCAGCGCAAAGGGTTTGGAACATACTGCTGACACGGAGATTATAGAAACTACAAGATATCTTTTCTGGTAGAGATAGACGGTCAAAGGTCAGTATCAGAGTTGAGGTAAGAGTGAGTACCCCATTTACCCTCCGCTGAATCCTGTAAATCTCTGACACACCATATGGCTCAAAGAAGGCTTTCAAATTTTCTTCCGATTCAGTAGAGAAGTCTTCGTGATTTACCACACCCTTGCAGAGGTTTAAGGTCGGGTGGGCGGACACATGCACCTGGAGGCCGGCTATTTCTTTGAGGTCAAGGATCTTGCTAATCTGTTCGTCATAGCGACATTTAAAAAGCATTGTGCCGTTTTTCTGACGGACCACCGACTGAAATATACCAAACTTTTCGATTTCCCTGGCAAGTTTGATTGGGCTGACACTCTTCATAGTTTCATTTTCTCTTTTACTTGACATGACGAGAAAGCGAGGCTTAGTAGGTCTGTCAGAGTCAAGATTACAAAAAAACTCAAGACTCTCAAACTCACAACTACTGTTTCACCAACAAATCTCCTCTTCCTTATGGAAGAGGGCGGGGGGTAGGTTTTTTATCCATTAAGAGGATATCAGATTCATCCCCGTGGTCCCCACCCACCACGGAGCCCAACAAGGGGACACTCCATCTGAGTGCCAGGGTTGCCACGGGGATATAGTGTGGGGTAACCACAGCGCTGCACTGCCGTGGATCCCCCGCTCACCCTGGAGTTCAGTACAAGACCTAGTCCAAGCCGGTTGATCGGGAGTGGGTTAGCTCCCGACCGCCCGTCTAGAAGAGTCCGTAGCTAAAGCATGTGTGTTGAGACCTACAAAGAATGTTCCTCAAAATACGTAAGAGCACGTATCCCTGGATGCCAAGAAAAAAGGAGCACGAGGAGAGTAATTGGGAAACAGACAGGCCCCTCAACCGCCAGGACATACGTTCCCACCGACACGGGTCGCCATGCACGGCAAACACATGGGTGGGCGTTCAGCATACAGACGGAGCCAGTGAAATAGAAGAGGGAGAAGAAAAGAGAGGATGGTATAGAAGAATGAAAATGTACAATGGGGAGATGAAAAATGACTTGTGAAGGAAAGGAATACTCGAGAGCCCTCTCTGTATCCCCCCGTCAGGACGTGGACCAACCCACCTCGACGGGGGCTTGGTCAAATACTGGTCTGCTCCAATTAAAGCAATTTGAAAGAAATATTCTCATTTAATGCTTCAGTCTTTTGTCGACAACTTAAAAAGTTACCAGCGACGTTTCCGCTTTCCAATGACCTCCGTTACCCGCCGCATTTGTGTCTGCGTGGCCATGCCCGCTGGGGTAAGCGTAGCATATGAATAACCGAGCGGGCAAAGACGTGACGCCCCTACTGAAGTAGGGGCATACATGGTAGACATACATGGTAGGGGCATACATGGTGAACCATGTATTTCTGAAAGAGCCGTGCTGAGCAATTAATGAAGAAAAACCAAGCAATGAATGAAGAATAAGAGTGCATCTAGCGCATGACTTTAAAAGGTGTCATGATTGTACAAGGTCTCACTTGAGACATGTGCTGTGGGGAACCGTTGTGCTTATACCTAACTTGTTAAAGTGTAACACAATATTTACTTACCGCACGATCGGTGTACATAAGTTCCATAATCACATCTGCGACATCTGATAACATGTAGGAATGGAGGCAAAGAACGGATGCATGAATTAAATTACTGACTAGAACTTGTCCACGTTCACTTATCAGTGATTTCACCAACGTCTGGCGAACTTCATAAGCTTCATCTTCCTGTGAAGAAAACATTTCATCATAAATGTATTAGTTCGGTGACACTCTAGTGATATATTTTTCTCTCACATACTTTGCAAAAGATATTAACACAACACGAAAAGTTTCCGCTCATACAATATAAACCACAATTAGAAAATCAATGTACTCTAATACATCACGAGCATATTCTAACAGAGTTAAAATAAAAGAAACAAAATGGGCTGTATCTGAATATATACAATGTCCAACCTTTTAGGAGCCATCTGTCTTTTTTCCACGTACAATTCGAAAGAAGTCGCGTTCACATTACTTCCTCACGACCAGCAACACAGGTTGAGGAACCCAAGAGCTTTACAGCGTTCATAATGCCCCTTAATTTTAATATGGCATTGCACTTTGTCCGCCATACGCTGAGTATGGAGCATTTTAGAAATGCCCTTAAATTTGCTGATGGAACATTGGGAATATCGTTGTAAGACTTCCTAGTTACTAATTTCGCAGCCCGGTCAGCTAACTCATAGCCAAATATTCATACACGGCCCGGGATCCAACAAAGTAGTATCATTGCTGCGAGAAAATGATCAATGAATCAAGTGTTGCTTTGTTGTCATTAAGTAGTCTGGAGAAGAAAGGGATATGGCTTGAAGAAAGCTCAGAGAATTGGAGCAGACTCGCCGCTATGACGCTGATTCGATACATTTAAGAGCTTCGAGAATTGTATACATCTCAGAGTGAATTCGAAATGATTTGGTGACCCTAATACAAAGAAAACTGCACGCTACAGCATCACTGGAGGGTGAGCCATCAGTGTATATCAATACATGGGCGGTGTAGGCTGCCCCCTATCGTGAAACTGGAACTGATATTCAACTGAACATGTACTTTGTATGAGGAGGTTGGAGAGACTGAATTCAATATTACGTCAAATGAGTTTCCTAGACGGAAATGGGGTTGCTTGGAGGTTCAGCGGTGGGTAGGAGGGCTGATACTGAGATCTGGCAATATATTTAGTCATCGAATACCTGTAAGATAGGGAGGATGTTCGGTGAACATGAAAGCTAGAGAATTATAGTTTAGCGGAGAGGATGGTTGGAGATCGCCCTAATTTAGCAGCACAAGACCCTAATGCAATTTGCTTTCTTTGTTTTACAGATAGCTCACCGGCATCAGCTAGAAGGCAGCCAATCCTGCTCGTGCGGTATTCACCTGTCATAATACGGATACCGGAGTGCTGTACACTGTTTAGGGTTCTCAGCGTGGGCGAAGCCGCTTGCCCATATACAACACTGCGGGAATGCAGAACTAAGGGGATGAGTGCTCTATAAAAAGACAAATGCTGTCAGCTCTACATGAGGTACCACACAGCATATGTGGGAGATTTACAGGAGATATCTGGTTTGCATAGAACAGATATGAGTATGCCACGCAAGGGTTTTAAGGAACGTCAACCCGAGGAACTTGGCAGAAGCTAATAGTCTACAAGGTAGAGATCTGGATTGCTATGCAAGTGGTGCACAAGTGCAAAACAATCATTTTCGTAGCGGAAAAGTTAGTCACTGGCGGTCCTTTCGTGTAGTTTATAAAGGGCCAGTTGGAGCTGTCTTTGGATGATACTGATGCTGCTAAACAAGCAAAAAATTGCAAAATTATTCCCGAACAGCGATATCTTTAAAGGTTTTTGCAAGGCCAACATTATACTGCCCTATACTGTTTATGGCTACAGCAAACAGTGACACTTAACGTCCACACTGCTGTCACCATCAGAGATGGCGGCGCTTAGCAATCAAGAGAGACGTCTTTTCACTTTTGCTCTGCATTTTTTCTATTCCATTAAGTTTTACACGGTTGGATACAACTATATTCGTGCCAGTATCTTTATACGGACGCTAACTGCTCTAGAAAAGTTCAAATTCCACCACAGGGGTGTCGCGGTTTACAATTTAATTTTGGAATTGCAGCGGAAGCAGCTTAAGTATAACACTATTAATATGTGCAGCCATTCCGTCCAGATCGTTGAAGGAACCATTTGAGAGGGTGACACTCAGGGCCGTCTTTGGGTTTGAAAGTACCCGAGGAACTCAGAGATTTCGGGGCCCCTATTTCTTAGTTCAACAAATTACGTTCTGGCGATCATACGTTATTAAAAATTGAATATTACGCAGTTAATAAGCATTTTGATTCCTCTTTTTAAGGTAAGGAAGGATTTGTAAAAAAACTAGATAAACGGAATTAAATAGTATCTTTAATCTCTGTATTTTCTATAGTAATATTTTACTAATAACTCTAACAATAGTAACATAATAAATATGATTACACAAGCAATATTTACATAATAAGATCTAAGTAAAAAACAAACTAAGCATTTGTCAATGGTACTTTACGTAGTTTCGACGCACGAAGTCGTCAATTACATCGTCGAAGATCAATTCGTTCAAAATATCGTACTCAATGTTTAATAAAGCTAACGAAGAAAGTCGTTCTTGAATCATATTACTTCTTAATTAATTTTTTATATACTTCAGCTTTGAAAATGAGCGTTCACCCGTACAATTAGTGACCATTAGCTATTTCAATGTTAGGAAATGTCTCTTCAAGATTATCTTTTTTTAACAATTTATACATTTCTGCCAAAGATACGGTGCTGTTTGTTGGATTTTCAATGCGAAGATAATGTTGAAATTGAAAACACTCCGATATGAGCTCTTGTTCATTGACATCTGTGTTATAAAACTCAACAAATTGTTTACATTTATTAGACAATTCTTTCTCATCAATAAGTTTTAATTCTGATAAAAATTGAAATCGTTTACTTATAATACTGTATGATTCAGCTCTTCTATCCAATTCACTTATTAATGTGTCGATAATAGGAATATAAGTTTGTAATTTAAATTTTTCTTTGGCAGAAAAGATGACTTCGTCTGTTTCTGAGTCAAAATAAGTTACACGAGAACTTCTGTTTGTTACACGCGAATTTTGATATTCTGAATCGAGAAACTTTTCTTTGGCGATTGTTTCAAAGTTATCAAATTCATTTCTCATGACATGCAAACAATTGATCAATGATGATATCGCTTTGAAGCAACATCCAATGAAAGATTTTCTTTTTGCAACGTTTTGTTCGTTTCATTGACTTTTAAAAGTACAGCACTCCAGACTTCGGTTAAAATAATATTCTCTAATTTTTTCATTTTCTTAGCTATACTGTAGGCTTCATTTCGCGTTTCTGCTGGGTTTTCTTTATTATTTTCAATAAATTCCAAAGCTAATATAATCTGAGAATAACCACATTTTAAAGCTGAGACTGCATCGTATCTAGCAGACCACCTAGTATCAGATAAACTTTTTACTACTTGATATTTTCCCAAGAATTTTTTTAATATATCCAACGATGTGTTGAACCCGAAAAGAAGTTGTACAATTTTCGTACAAGTTGGAAATAACTCGTTGCTGTCATCACGCAACCAGCAGCTTTAGCCCCGACTAAATTCAGCGAGTGTCCAGCACAAGGAATGAAAATAGCGTTTTTGACGCAATCTTTCTTGTAGTCCTGAGTACGCACCTGACATATTCGCGGCATTGTCGTAAGTTTGACCGCGGCAATCATTAATAGATATCTGATTATTTTCGAGAAAAGCTAAAACCGTATTTGTTAAATATTCGGAACCATGTTCTTGAATAGGTATGAACTCTAAAAACAGTTCAATCGGTGTGTTATCTTTTACATATCGAATCGTAAATGTTAACTGATCAACATGGCTACAATCTGGAGTAGAATCAATACTAATTGAATAATACTTGGCCTGTTTCAACTTCTGAGTTGAAAGTATTTTTAGTTTTACTTGTTTACCCATAATCTCAATAAACTCATTGCAAATGTTCGCTGATAAATACGACACGAATCCTTTTGCTGGATTACCATATTTGTTCAAGTGCTCTTTAAGAAATGGATCAAATTTGCTAATTAGTTCTAAACAACCCAAATAATTTCCATTCTGCTGAGAACCAATTATTTCATTATCACCACGAAACGGCAGTCCGCGGCCAGCAAGAAATTTGATTGTTTCAACAATTCTAATCAAAATACTTTTCCAATAACTGACTTCATTGAATTGGACAAGTATTGACTCATTTACAGTACCCACTTTCTTACTTAGAACGATGTAATCCATAGTTGCATATCTATGCCGCAAACTGTTTTCATGTTCAGTAATTGCACGGTTCAAATTTTTCCAGTCGTGAAACCCGTCCGGAGAATTAAACGCCGAATCGGAAGATGCAAAAAGACGGCATGCAAAACAGTATAACGCATTTTTAGATGGCGAAAATAGAAGCCATGATCTACAGACAGTTTCACTGTTTTACAATTTACGTGTAAACACAGATTTAGTAAGATGTCTGATTACAATTTTCCCATTTCCATCTTCGTACTTTGTCGCTGTTTTTGAAAAATCACAATCTTTATTCTGAAAAAAAAACGTAGGTCCTTTTTGAATCCAAAAAACATCGATCTTCTTCACTTATCTTATTCCATTCGCCGGAATCGTTGGTTGTGCACCTGGATACTTTTGAAGAAGTCAGAGCATCACCTATATTTTCAGATGAGAAACATTTCTTATGCAATGAAACATCTTCTAGATGAGAACTACCTTCGGGGGTACCTGATTCTGGCTCCATTTTCTGGTTTTCTGATCGATTAATTTCATTCGGTGTGTCCAAAAGAATTTCTGGTGTGTCATTTGAAGATATACATGGATTTACTGATTTTGTAAAGAAAGATGTCAGTTTGGGTAATTTTTTAATCTTTCATTCTCCGCAATCGCTTTTTTTCTCTTAAATGCACCGCTTGAATATGTGTGTTTCGACATGGTACCAGTAAAATGAAATACCAATGAACTCTAGAAGAAAATACAATATACTGTTATACAAATTAGTATATTTACAGATACTTTCTGCATGCGTCAAATTCACAGTTCACAAAAGCAAACATTTTCGGTGCTTTCAATTTTATAAAGTCACTTTGCATGTTAAAAATTGGGTTGATATTTCTTAATCATATTGATTTTTTATTCATTTACACTTGTTATATGTTATCATATTTGTATTTAAAATAATATTTTTGTCTAAATGATTGATTCGTTAATATATAATTCTTAAATACTCTTAATTTTCAAGCATGAAACTTTATTATACAAATTATAATATAATAAAATTACACACTTTTTAATATCCTTTAATCAATTTTTATTTGTTTGTTGCTCTATTTTTAAATTCATTAATTATTTTTTTTTTTTTTAAATTTTTTATATTATACTTTAACACTTTAACACTGTATTGCACTTGCTCTTCATTCGATTTTTGACTGCAAACAAAATTCATTTTCAATATTTGCCGATTGCTGCCAAGCAATACAAAGGTCATTTGATAAATCTGGTAAATTTCTATGAAAGAGCGCGCATTGTTGTTAAACATGTGCATTGTTAGAAAGAACGATTCTTTGTAGACTTTGTTGACTTGGCGACAGACTTCGAAAACTGAACTGATCAAATTATAAGTGACATATTTTATTAATCTCTCGACATTTGTACCATTGATGTTAGAAATATATAATATTACTTTAATCGTGAACATAAATTAATTCAGATGCAGTCTACATTGGTTCCACTCAATATATTTTAGGTAATCAATATATATGTAGTAAATATTACAATCTTTCAATTTTGTTATATATTTTTTATTATCTGGGGGGCCCTTTGGGGGCCCCGTCTGCCTGTGCCTAAAGATGGCCCTGGTGACACTAGCTTGAAATGTCGACAAGTCCGCGTTGCACGAGCCAATGAGGGAGTCGAACAAATTCACGCACTAATTTGAAAGTATGGACGATGGTGGGGAAATGGTGACTTCCATATAGGTCTTCTCAGAAAGCGTTCCGCAGAGCAGTGGCAAGTGCAGGGTTAAAAAGGTCAGGTCAGTAGACGCGCTTGCGTTTACACTAAAGCCAAATGTGTTGGTTCACCTGTATTAAAAATAACCAGGTTAGTGGTGTCGATGACTTTTCCAAAATGGCGCCCCCCTGACAAACACGGGAAGAGCTTCAAATCGGGCTGTGGGCGTTTACATCAATAATCAAGAACGGTGGGGATGTTGGTTTATCGGTCCTAGGCACATTGGCCGACACCACTTGTCCGAGAGGGATGTAAATATTAGATACAGTGAATGTGAAGGATGGGAAGTACATCTGCACAAACACTAAATGGCTTTCTGAATGGTTACTCTATAGAATGAAGAGTCATGAATCAATGTAGCAACTCGGCCTTGAGGGCGGAGGCCATTATCGACATCGACCCTAAATGGTGTAAAATCGCGAAAGGAAAGGGAGCGCCTCCGGACATGGTGGAATTAGGTATGTCACATGTAAAGATATTATTGAAGACATAACGGTACAAGAGTTTTAGTTCGTCCTGTCGGAGCACATTTAAGTTCCAGGATATGAGAGCCTTGCTGAGTGCAGACATTAGGTCTTTTTCCTTTTCTTTCCTACGTTTCTGCTGTTGTTCCTCCAACAGGCGTGTCCACCCACAGCTGATTTGGCCTCGGAAGCACAGGCCTTCTGAGCGATGCTCCACATGTTAAGTTATCGCAAAGAGCGAGTCTCAGGAGTCGGGGTAGAAGTCAAGGCATGAAAAAAGATCGGTCAGTTGGAAGAGAAAGCGGGATGCTGACATCGACATTTGTGCGGGGTAGAGTGCAATATAGGCTTGGCTGGATTTCGACGGCTGAGAAACATTTTTGTCAGCATTTTTAATTCCTCATGTATAGCTTACGCAGTACAGGGAAAATCTTGCATCGGTAGTTTTCCGTGGTTTCTCCGATCAACACCAGGCGAATGCCGGAGCAGTACCCTAACAAACGGGACACGGACCGCACGCGATCTTTTCTACCTCTTCCTTCCATTCTCACTCTTTATACACAGTAACATGCACTACACTATCATGCCGGGACATTAGTCGGAAGCTCAGAAGTTGTCCTGACTGGGGCGGTGCCCCGCTGGTCGAAGATACTTGTTTGGGGAAAACCCTGCTAGCCGACGGTAGATCGGCGACGGACATCGTCATACACCGGGGGAAGACCACCGTCACTTCCCGAGAAAAAACGCACTACACTTACGGAACTAATGACCATAGTATTTGACGCGCCTGGCATCACTAACAATCAATCAATCATTGCTGACTCGCTGGTCAGCGCTCCAGAGACGCCTCTGAACTAGAAAACAAGGGGAGTAAAAAGAACGCGGTTTAGTCACGGTCGGAGATTAAATACTATTATAGTATACATGATACATAATATTTTGTTGTGAAGGTAACTTTTCCGAGTTGAGTGAGATCGGTGTTTTACGGTCTTTAGTTTAGAAACTTGCCTTTTTTCTTCATCTGTCCCAGCGTGCTGACGAAACTCTTGGACAAATCGATAGGGTTTCGCGCAAGGTAGCGTCGTCACTCTTCAGGAACAATGCGTCCTCTGAGAG
Source organism: Teleogryllus oceanicus (assembly GCA_964035755.1). Lineage (NCBI taxonomy): Eukaryota > Metazoa > Arthropoda > Insecta > Orthoptera > Gryllidae > Teleogryllus > Teleogryllus oceanicus. Next base: position 167,069,865 of record CAXIVR010000001.1, on the reverse strand, counting down.
CAGGTCAGTTCATCCCATTATTTTAGGAATGAGTCTTGAGTTGTATGGTTGACTGCCAAAGCAGATGGTAAATTGAGGGCCTGAGAAATATTTAGAATCATGCAATTACTTTCCACATTCTTCACAAGTTACACCTCTCGTACAACGTTGTGTTTGGCTGAACATTTGACACTTAAAGCAGCGCAGAAGATATTGCAAATACGCGTAAATTACAGAACACAGAGAAGTTCCCTTAAGGCGAGAAGGGCAATCTAATGTGGATCTGCGTCGAGGTGGGCGTGAGTACCCTCATCATCCTCTACTGGAGATTGGGTACCTCATCTACATATTCTGATTGAAACATTTTAAGTCCTCTCAATTTCGGTTATAAAATATGCGTGGTTGACTACACTCTTCCACTGATTCGAACGCTAGTGAACGAAGGCACACTAATTCATAATGTTTGTTCGCCATTAAGATTTGTTTGTCTCAACGGCATTCGAGCAAAGCAGAGCCATTTCGTTGGGAAACCAGTGGCTGAAACTTACCAAATTTTTCGATTTGTTTTGCCGAACTTGATCGCACTTTCGCTCTTTCTTCTTCTATGTAGAAAACGGGGCAAAACGGGGCTTTTTTTATATCTCGCAGCTTACGTTCACAAATACCCTCTTCCTTCCAAAAGAGACCAAAGAGTATTTTATTATTCTTAAGCCCGGTTTCACCAACAAAGAGTAAGAGTAACTTAACCTACCTCTGGACTAAATTACGTTTACTTGAGAGTGACGTCATGGAGCGTTTCACTCTTTACTACAGAGTAAATCGCATTTACGAGAGTAAAATTAATAGTAACTTTACTCGGCGAAAATCTGTCGAGTAAGGATGGAGTAAGCTGAATTTCCGCGATACATATATCCGAAGTGTTATTACTCGAGGATTTTAAACGACGGCGTTTGACGATGATTCAGAATATTATCTACCAATGCTAAGACCAAATTGGGTGCGTGAGAGAACGAACTGGTTTTAAAATGGTGTCGATCGAGATTTTGTCATGAAATTCCGATTAGCCAAGTTATCAGCACTCGTGCCTGGAAGAATAGAAGCTGATTTGGAATATTCCCCGAATAAATCAGATCACAAATCGCAAGAAAATTTAAGAAATAACAATAATGTAAACGTTTTTGGAATACTATGCCATGAAGAAAATGAGGTTAAGTAACGATAATGATCAAACACATCCCAAGAGATGTTTTGGTTTTGGTTTGTTTTACTTTTATATTTGCAATTTTCTTTTTTTGTCCAAAAACCGGCACAGTAAGTCATGGGACTACTTACAAACAGGTAAATTTGCAAGGGAGCAGCACTATTTGGCATGGCTTTTGTTGTAGACAAAAATATTCTAGATTCAGTAATAGATGTGAACCCCACCAACAATCGACTTATGACCCTAAGAATCAAACACAAACAAAAACTATACCTTTATTAATATGCATGCACCAGTAAATGGTGATAATAAAACAAAGCCCGAAAAAACTGAAAGATTCTGGGAAGAACTACCAAATCTTTTCTTAGAGTATTTCGAGCTGGAAAACAGGGTTTTCTTACAAATAACAATATAAACAAAATAAAGAAATAAAACCTTCTACCTCACCTTTTGCAAGGTGGATCCCCTTTTGGCTCCCCATAGACTGCACTACACGGTTTATTGAATTGCCTCGTACAAAGTATGAAACATTTCTCGTGGTTCGTGGTTTCTCTGGTTCGTGGGGTAAATCAGGGAGCACGTACTCGAAAGTAAGATCACCCTCAAGAAGCGCGGTGGAACGTCTACGCGGGATACGAGAGTAAAGTGATTGAGAGATTCGTGCACTCTAGAATTATTACTGTAGATTACTCGCTATTACTCGCTGTTGGTGACACCGGCCCTTAGAGTGGATAATCATCCCGGTGATTTGAACCACCGAGAGTAAGTTGCCACGACCCCCATATTACGATATGGCATGACTCATTCCGCGCCGTACACTAGCAGGGGAATCCTATGACAACTCCACGCATCGTGGAATTCAGTGACCCTAATTTAGGCCCGTTGATCAGGAGGTTAGCTGTCGACTGTGTGTCTAGAAGAGATCGAGACCAAAACCATACAATAAGAGCTCTGTAAACACGTAAGTGTAAAAACGAACAACTAGGATCTGTGCATTGTAGCACTTGGGGAGCACCTCGGAAAAAAAGGGCCTCCACCAAAAGGGCACGCGGGCCATTCTACCCCTTCCATGAGCGGCAAACATATGGGCAAGCGTTCATTATACAGAGAATCAAGTGCAGCACGAAGACGGGCCGCCGCACCGATACTTTTCGCGGCCGACCCACCCTTCTCTTCTGCCCCGCCACGCAGCGCCGCTATAGCGCGTGCCCCGAGGGGCACAAAATATAACATTTGGGAGCCCGACACCAGGAAAGGAGCCTGATTTTTAGAAAACAAAAAATGTTTGCCGATTGCACCAAACTACCAAAGTGTCTACATGATTTATTGTCGAAAGGATTAAAAGGCACCGCAAAATAATGGAGCATTTAATAGCCGGGTACGTTCGCCGCGAATGGGAAAAAGGGAACTGGATTTTTCACGGACAGCATGGGTTTAGAAGTAAATATTCGAGCGAAAGTCAAATCGTTTCTCTTTTTCAAGATCTAGCTGACGAAGTTGAGGCAGGTGGGAGGGTGGATGCAATCGTAATCGACTTTGCGAAAGCATTCGACGTAGTACCGCATAATCTACTTATCAGGAAATTGTTAACTTCAGGAATTGATGCTAGAGTTGTGAAGTGGGTAAGCGAATTTCTTAGACAAGAAACAAAAAGTTCGAATTGGCACTCAGTTTTCGACTACGGGTATTGTTACTTCAGGGGTTCCACAGGGAAGTGTTTGAGGGCCATTACTATTCTTAGCGTACGTAAATGATCTCCATGTTAACAGGTGCGCTAATTTGCAGACAATTGTGTTTTATACCGAAAAATGAAAAGTGGCGCTGACGAACAAATATTACAGGAGGATTTAGAACATTTACGTCATTGAGCTGAAAAAATGACATGGGAATTAACGGATCCAAAAGCAAAACAATAACGTTCGGGCGGGGACGAAATTATCAGGAACCAGACTATCGTTTAGGTGAGGTCGTCATCTCAAGAGTCTCATCATGCAAGTACTTAGGCATTCATGTAGATAGTAAATTAGGGTAGGAAAAGCATTTAAATCAGGTAGTAAGAAAAACGTGCGAATTCTAAAGAAAAGTTCTGCAAACGCAAAAGAATTAGCATATTTTTCACTGGTTCGCCCTCTCATGGAATACGGAGTGGCATGTTGGGATCCATACAGGAAGGAAGTCGCACCGGAAAAATCTAGATAGAATACACAGGAAAGCGAATAAGTTTACCTATAGAACTACCGCAATGAAAAAGCCATGGGAACCTCTAGAAACGAGAAGAACAAGGGCGAGGCTTTGCGCTCTTTATAAATCGTACGTAGGTCAACCAGCTTGGAAGGAAATTCAGGTTAGACTAGAAAAACCAAATTATTTCGGCCGAAGCGATCACACTCACAAAATTCGAACGGGGAAAGAAAAGTCAGATCTTGGGAAATTTTCTTTTTGTAACAGAACAATTAAAGTTTACAAGAACAGTTTACCCGCAGCAATTTTCAAAGCTTTTCCTCTAAGTGTCCGAAGCTTTAGAAATAAGTTAAAACAATATGAGAGTAATAGACATTAAATGAGTAAGTGCGGTGAATTGCTGTGAAGTGCTGGTCAGTGAATTTCAAAAAAAACAAAATTAGAAAAAACAAAAAACAAAAAAAAACTTAGCCAAACTTATGTAGCTTGTATTAAATTTTAGCATCACCGACATAATTATTGGATATCATGACAGAGTTGAAATATTTGTTATAATATTTTTTATAGTAACTAGCGAGAACCCGTCAAAATTTGACGGGTTGACGGGTGAGATCTGAGATAAATGTAAACTACTGTACCCAGACTAATGTTCACAATATGTTGCATTGTTTGGATCATCAGGGTATAACGAAGATATTGTGTTGTGTAGTTCCCAAAATTTTTAACACGTATGGCCCATGAACAGGTGGCAATGCAATATCGGCACCAAAAGACACAAAAGAAAGAGCAGTATTATACTGACGGATGTTATTTCTAAAGTTTTTTGATGTGTCATCATCTCCTATAAACAACTTTGATTTCTTCTGGTATATTGCTCGAAGGTAAACTTATTTTTCCCATTTAAGCAACACAGTAAACTCGTTCGCAGAATTTCTCTCACATAGGAAGTACAAAGTAGAACAAAACTGACACTTCATAGACAACGACCCAAAGAAAACGAAATTACCTCACTAACACGACACATACATTGACTTTTACAATGATTTTACAATGACTTTGGCGTCATTTAGTAGTAAACGGACGGAATATTTATACAAATAAGAGTATGTAATACAGTTCACTAAATTGATATTTATTTTACTGAACTTTACAGAGATTATCATTAATTGCCCTTTTCGCAAAGAAATGAAACTATATATTTTCTTTGTTCCTTATACTATTCTTAAATATATCATTGTTGCAATAGTCCCCTTTCTAAGTATTGCTAGGCGTTGCTAAAAATATAAAGGTAATGTTATTTATATTATTTGCCCACTTAAATAACTTCCTATAGAGCGTTCAAGCATTTGATTGCAGTACAGAGCCTTATAGAGTATTGATTGCTCTCTCTTTCTATCGCTAGCTATGTTGCCAATTCAGGAAGAAGCTCGGGGCAATTCGGCTCGGTCATCCTGTTTCTAACGCCAATATTTCACATGTTTACTGCACGATAACTTCAATTGTGTTGATCTTAGACAAATGCGTTTTTTACCAGTTATTCTAAGAACTTCTATGAATGTGATAGTTATTTTGTAATTGAGTTTTATGGTTTATTTATAAAGAAATTAATTATAAATTATGGCCAAGTGTTTGCTTCTACATTTTGACGTCCTTAAATTTTCTCCATGCGAGAAACTTTTTTCTTATCGAAAAAAGCACAAACATCCAGCGGATGAAATGACAAGGGAAGTACGAATTTTGATATGATACCAACCATATTTCTGTGTGAATCATGGTTCTTGAGTTAGACGGTAATAAAAACAATATTCAGTGCGCTCGGAACGAACATTTCATGTCGTTCGGTGATCTTTAATACGTCTTCTGAACTGGCGATGGGGAAAGGAAAAGAAGAGTATTTATTTTTCAATTTCACTTATTACAAACAGTAAAATACAAATAAACATATCTAAAACTAGTGATGCTAAAACAACACGTACTTTCTCGCCTTTAGTAATGGTTATGTAATACTATTTATACCACAATTTAAAACTCATTTTAAATCGTAGAACATTTGGTGCAAAAATTAAATGGTTTCAAACAATACGGTTTTTGTTCAAAACGTTAAACAAAAATATATTTCTGGCATTGAATTCATTGTATAAGGTATACGACACTGATAGCGGTGGCAAACAAATGTAAATAGATCGAAAAATATATAATAGTAAATATTACACCCTGTGGTATTGTAATATTCTACAAATATATAAAAGTAGTAGTTTACTTTAACGCGAACGAAAGGCAGCCATCATCGCCTTTTGTTATCAGTGCGGCGTTACAACAATGTTACAAGTAACAATGACCTCGAATGCGCATGGAAAACACACTTTGCGTATTATCATTGCTGATACCGCAAAAAAATAAAAATGGGTAGAAAAATATAATAATTAAAAATAGTATTTTTATATTTATCAAAATTACTCGATTTTAACATGCATTACTCTCCATTCCCAGATATTATTTTAATGTTATAACATTTTTCATGTTCTGCAAGAAAAAAATCTATATAAAACGGAATTACTGTGAATTTAATGTACTTGACAGAGAATTGCAATTCCCTCTCTCCCGAGCGTGGAAAGGTCTGCGGGTATGGCTTCTGTCCCGTGTTGAAAATCATAACCCCTCTACCAGATACGCATTGCTCAACGCCATGCGAGATATTACAAAGTCATAGTACTGGGTTGTGGCGCATTTTGCGTTGAAAATCAGCGAACAGTCCGAATACAGTCAATAAGGTATGTATATTTCAACTCAGAAGCTGTCAATGAAGTGTTTCATATTTATTAAAGGTGATTTATTCCATAAATATGTTATATGTTAATGTATTTTGATAATTATAATAAAGTCATGCAATTTATTACTCGTTACAAAATTGAAGTCCTTTTGGTGAAATAAAATATGTCATTACTTGATGACAATTATCTTACTGAATCTTATGTATCATTTGAAAGTGATTCAAAAGTACATTAGAATTCGGTCATTCATTAGAGGAAACCGTAAAGAATCGTACAATGTAAAGAATAGTTTCTAATATTTACCGAAAGAATACCCTATTGAAATGTCAAAAATGTTTTTCAACGTGTATATTACAATAATGAATTGTATTCGGATTATTCATGCATGAGTTCGACCTTATCAGGACAGGCGACGCGTGAAGAAGTCCGCGCTTTGACAAGCAGCACGTAATGAAACGTCTGAATTCTAATTGTCGGAACACCACTTCATGCAATGGTTCATATCACATTTCAATTTATTTTTATGGATTATGAAAGGTGTTGAGCACGCTGGTAAAATTTCATGTTCATCTTGAGTATCAGCATGGCGTGTGTTGTGCGAAAGCGCTGTGTGAGAAGTGGCAACGCTGTCCTCCATAAGCGCTGAACTGCAATCAAATGATTGAACGCTCTATAGGTAAATGAATAGGTTTCTGTCAGGATTGAAGGCTAGCTTTTATTGAGCATATTATAGTTGCCCCCCCCCCATCATTAAGTCGCAAGGTACCTTTCCATAAGACGTTGCGAAGCGAAGAATACCATTCAACATATTGAAGACATCCTTGTGAAAGTGTAATCTCGCATTGCTTTGTAATACTAGGCACTGACCCCATCCGAAAAATGTCTGTTAACACCATCATAAGCTTGCTTAAGAAGTGTTATGAGCAAGGATGGCAACAGAAACGAAACTAAACGTTGGTATGTAAACTAAACGTTTCGTTTCTGCGCCGCTGTAACAAAATAATTTTCTCGTGAGTTTAGTTTCGTAACAAGTAACGAAACGAAAGTCTGCGCGAATTTAGAATAAACAAATCGTTGAAGAAAGTTGAGTTTCGTTTTGTTTCTTTACTGAAACGAAACGAATGTGAATTTCCTTGCATTGGGTAAGAAACGTTATTTCTTTATTTAGTTTCGTTATTAAAAATTGTTGGACAAGTAACGAAAGTCGGGAGTAGCCCATTAAGCGGAGTTCGACCCCGGCTACTTTTCTGTACATACTATTTTGTTTTAGAACTACCTAACACCAGTGATTGTCTGTACCTTTTCCTCTATCCTCTATCGATAATTTCATTATTCTTCAAATGAATTCCTGGCTCTTGGTCAATTCTTACTCGCAATACTCACCATGCTGGATACACGGTTTGACACGAAATTTTAATATTCTTTCGTACGGATTACAGCGGATGTTAATCAAATAAAAAGGGGGGACTAGGTCCGCCGACCCTTTTGTCCCGGGGCCCTGCTGACGACGCCTTGGGCTTCCCAGAAGCGGCAGGGCCCTTCGCCCGCCGCCACCGCACGCCGTGAAATGGGGAAGGTTTGGGAGTCTGACACATCAATTACATGCAGTGCCCTGCGAGTCAATGGACACCATGCCGACAGATAGGTTAATAGCGGCGGCGCGGCTTAAAATAATACGGCTACAAGATGGTGGCGTGTGGCGATTTATGCACTTCGATAGGCGGCAGGTCGTAAAATGTCCCAATATAATTGTGCAAAAACTCTACTTGAAATTCTTTATAACATTTAACATATAAACATATTTATAGCATTTAAAAACGAGTATTTATATTTATGAGGTTTAAAAGGTGCTGGACAAGCTGGTAAAATTTCATGACAGTCACAGTATCCATTAGGTGAGTTTTGCGTGTTAGTACTAGGCTAATTTGGCAGGTAGAGAAAAATATTGTGTAATTGGGAGGGGGGAATTGCACAATATGTACTGATGTACAGCAATTAGGAAAATCATAGTTGATGGATTCATTATTATTTCCAGCGTCGCAACTGCTATGATAATTAGTACCGTAAGTGTAGTGCACGTTGAATTTAAGGAGGTGGGCGGAGTTAGCTCAGGTGCAGCAATGTTGCTGTCTCTGCTGCGGCTCTGACCAGGAGGTTGTAAGGTTCGAATCTTAACGGTCGCGGTGACTAGCGGCCGACTGCTCTGATCGGTAATTTCTCATATCAATAACAGGAGTAGGTGACCTTCCTTCCTCTTCTTTGTCCTAATATCTATCCTTACTCACACACACATGCATGCACTACACTATCACACTTGTCTGGAAACTCGTCGAGATCTTAAATTTTGTTCCGCCTGGAGCAGTGCTCCGCCGGGATTCTGGGAGGAGAAATTCCCCACGCGTCGACACGTAGGACTGCGCCAGATCACACGCTCCAGCGTCGGAGGAGCATTTCCATATCTTGAATTAAAACAACTACACAAACGGGGCTAATGACAGACGTGGAATGGCGCTAATGATTGATTGACGTGGAAACTTTCGGAAACCACAATATATAAATCCGGATTAATATAAATCAATAATTCCGGCGAAGCCGGTGTTTTTCGCCCCCTAGTATGTGAAATGCGGCGTCGAACTATGTGGGCTTCTTAGGAGATCCTCCATCCCCCTTTCTTCCGATCAGAATATCTCTAGGCTCCGAGTGGTCTCCCGAGATGTCTAGTACTGCAGTGTGTAAAAGAGTGTGTATTTAAGGCGAAAGGATCGGGGGGAAAAGAGAACGCAAGATCAATGGCCCATTTGTTAAAGTACTACAACGGCATTCTACTGGTACTAATCAGAGAAAGTACGGAAAACCACCATTTAGCGATCACTAGAATTCTTTGCCAGTCAACAGTAGAATTCCACCTATCTAGAAGTAAGTCGGTAGAAATCGATCTAGCTAGTGTCGAAAATCCGTCACGAACCCTAAGACTTTCCGGCCACAAACACAGCAGGTTCAATAGTTGTTCCTCTGAGCCATCTCACCGGAAAAATCACAATGATTTCCCCCAAATACCGGTATGAATACACTGAAATACCGGTATTTTCATGAAAAAATTCGGGTATTTCGGTAGTACAATACATTTAAATGCGAGTATTTTACAGGTGTAGACGTCCAAAAAAGTGAAACAACTACCGGTATTTGACGTCGTGTACCGGTATTTTGAAAGGTATTGCGAATAATTTCGAATTTCTTTTTGGGTGATCCCATTTGAAGATTTTCAGATCAAAATAATTTAGTCGTCTTGCCTTCTCAGAAAAAAAATTAATACTTTGTATATAAATTCCCTTGTGTTTTGGTTTTTTAAACCCATTTTTAAACTAGTGGTGCTACAGAATAGCACAGACCTTCTCTAATTAGTTTTTTAATGACTTTGGTTAGCTTTTCAGTCATGCCCCATTCTCGTGCCAGTTGCCATTTATCGCCGCCCAAAGTTATTTTTTTAAACAAAATTCTCAACTTTTAGGCTTACTAATGTCAGAACTGAAATATTACTATAAGAATATTAAAGAAGAGAAAAAGCTCGTCCTGTATGGACATTTTTGTTGAAAAATTTGGAGTCGTTTTTAAGAAAATGGTGTTTGAACGTTTCTGAAAATGCGGATTTTTTAGCTCATTTTCACAGAAAACGATTCCATTTTCACGACCACCCTAACGTATCACGTTATTCGATGCACGTTTATTTATCATTGTCGCTGTCCAACATTTTTCAGTATTGACAAGTATGGTTTATTCTCGCTACCTTGCAAAAACTTCACTTGACTCGTCACGAGAAGGATATAACAATGGTATTGATATTATTGCAAGACTATCTGTGGTTACTAACTTCAGAGAATAACGCACATTTTTCGCGGATTCGTCAGTTTACACAATTGACTCAGTACATCTGAGATAGAAGGCTCCTCTGTTTCAGGCAGACACTACCAGTGTCAGTTGTTTATAAATAAACTTAATGGTCGCATTTCATCAGAAGACTTTCATTTGAGACCGTAAGTGTATTTCTCCGATTCATAACATGACAAAAGTCTCACGGTTGGGTTATGTTTGGACGTCACAATACGTCGTGTCACTGACACCCGTAATTCGAACAGCGAGTGTGGCGGGCAGCGGTCTGCCTACGTGCTCCGGTGAACAAACTATTTTAAAAATTGTTATTTATGTATGTCCCACATTTAAATTGGGCAGATCTATACAACGATAGTGTAGAAATACACGAGTCATTTTTACAAATCACTTAAGTGTCGGCTTAAAAAATTTAAACATTAGCGCCCGCATGATTCTTCAGAACAAATAACTGCTAATATTTCTGAAAGGAATGAGTGGAGAGAGAGGGGAGAGAGATTGGGGAGAGAGAGGGGAGAGAGATCGGGGAGAGAGAGGGAGAGAGAGGGGGAGAGAGGAGAGAGAGGGGAGAGAGAGGGGAGAGAGAGGGGAGAGAGAGGGGAGAGAGAGGGGAGAGAGAGAGGGGAGAGAGAGGGGAGAGAGAGGGGAAGCGAGAGGGGAGAGAGAGAGGGGAGAGGGGGAGAGAGGGGGAGAGAGGGGGAGAGGGGGGAGAGAGGGGAGAGAGCGGGGAGAAAGGGGAGAGAGAGAGAGAAAAGGGGGGAAAAGCCACATATTTTAAACCCTAGATCTCATAAAAAAAACTTTCAAGTCACTAAACAATAGTGGTTTTATGAGTGTGTGATTTGACATGGAATGACTCGTATAGAGGTAAATGACACTGACCATTTTCTACAAGTGGGAGGAAATTGAAAGTAGATAACTATTTATTATTAAAACAATTAGGTTGACTTCTTTCCAGAATGGATCGTTGGGATAAATATGTTTGACGGACAATTTACCAGAACCTATGTACTACGTAACTCTAGTTCCCAAAAAATATGTAGACAATGTTTCAAAAGAAATGATCATTAGTTTACAGAAAATTTCCTTCAACTTATGTCAACGCAATGCACAAAATACTTTATTTTAAAAATTCTTGTCTATAGAATCTATGATTTAAAATAAGATTCCAATTAACAAACCTTGATTTATGTTCTGTTGTTATACTTTAAAAAAAATTGATTCAATAGCTGGTTAAAGCCCTGACGAGAGTGGATGAAAAAAGTTCGCACTTTATCGTCACAAGACAAATAAGGCCAGTGGGAATAATTCTCAATGACAAGGAAATACGTAGTGTGTACATAAATTTATAAGTACAAATAAATCACATTATTATTGCTAGGAAGATGACACCCCCTAAAACAAGAGGGAATTTCTTTAAGAATAAGATAAATAATTTAAATATCCTTACCGGTCGATGTCTGCCAGAGTGTATGAGGTCACAAAAAAATTTCATTACAGATGCATTTGCATCTCGATGATCCAATGTGCACGCAAGAAGTGCACAATCCAAAATACAAGGCAGTGTAGCAGCCTGAAGAAACTGCACTGGCATCCGTTGAAGAAACCTTTAATAAAAGAAAAATCGACATGTTAATTTTTTGATATATTTTTGACATACTCTTAAGCATTATCTAATTGATAATTCCTTTTCAGACAATGGTATTGATTTGAACGTACATTTCATTATAAAAGATACTGTGATTTCACATACTGCTTAATTTTCATCATTAGCTCTCCTAATAACAGATAATTACTAATTGACGCTCTCTGGGGCGGGCGAGCGGGCGGGCTTCGGGCGGGTTTCGGGCGGGTTTCGGGCGGGCGGGCGGGCTGCGGGCGGGCGGGCTGCGGGCGGCGGGCTGCGGGCGGGCGGGCGCGGCGGCGGGCGGGCGGGCGGGCGGGCGGGCGGGCGGGCGGGCGGGCGGGCGGCGGGCGGGCGGGCGGGCGGGCGGGCGGCGGGCGGGCGGGCGGGCGGGCGGGCGGGCGGGCTGCGGGCGGGCGGCGGGCGGGCGGGCGGGCGGGCGGGCGGCGGCGGGCGGGCGGCGGCGGGCGGGCTGGCGGCTGGGCGGCGGCGGGCGGCTGGGGCGGCTGGCTGGCGGCTGGCTGGCGGCTGGTTCGGGCGGCTGGCTCGGGCGGCTGGCTTCGGCGGGCTGGTCGGGCGGGCGAACGGGCGGGCGTCTTTCTGTCATGATTTACTATCAGAAATGTTAAATTTCTACGTCAATGTTTGTTTTCTCTATTTATTTTACATAAAAACAATTATATTATTTTGTTTTGATGTTTAGAATAACAAAAATGTTTAAAAAAACGAAAGAAATCTCCAGGAGCATTTAATGTCAATGTTAACCGCACCTTTAAAACTGCATTTTTAACCTGCCGATACTCGAACATTGCGATACTCTATCATCAGATAACATTTAGTTTTTACGTTTGTTGATTGTTCCACGTTAGTTCGGAGACATTTCCTGTTTGGTTTTTAGGTAAAAACAAATATTCATAATGCTTTGGTGATTTTGATCTTGGTCATGCTGGGTGAAATTTTTTAGAAATCTCCAAAGAGGCATGGGCGGTCCTAACACCCCCGCGCGAGCTCAATCGTTAAGGGGGAAAAAGGCGTGCGGTGCAGTGTTAAGATCTGTGATTTTTATCTCTCCACGACACATTATTAATATTTTAAATTTAACATACAAGCGTTCCATTGTGTATTTTCTTCAGAATTCAAATATGCGCCTTGTTTGCCAATGCAAATTTCGGCTGCTTTAGCCACAACATTGACAAGACGAATGTAGAACGTTGTAATTTAAAGACTCTTGTGGCAATGTAGAATGGATAAAAATATCTACCTAGACTCGGAATCGAACTCGACACTCCTCCAGTTTTGTAACTGGTTCAGAGCGGGCCAAATGATAGACATTTATGAAAGCAAGCAACTTTCCTTAGATGAAGTTGTTTATTTATTCAACATGAACTTTAAAACTGTATGACAGAGGTAAAGGTGCAATCTGTCAAGATTTTTTTAAAGTCATGGAATCCCTAATCTAGCTATTCTACTATTACATAAAGTCAATTATTAATACAGGGAGCAATGAGCAGTTTTTACATGAAATATTATCTCCTGTAAAGTAAGAACTTTTTGCAATAACTGGTCACCAATCGATTTACTAATTTCTGAATGAAGTTTCATGAATCAGTCACTTTGAAAACACAAATTTTAAGTAATGTCAATGAATCTGAATCTTATAATCATTAAAATGACATTTTTCAAAGGATATGTCCTCAAAGTGATTGCAGATTTAAATTGCCTAATCTGGAAATTTCTTTGAAGCTCTATTAACAAAGGTAATATTCTAGAAATACAAAGATTTCACCTTGCACACAGTCTAAACAAATCATCCACAGTATCTGGATGATTCTTCAATCCATTTGTTTCTTGCAAAACTCTCATTGTTGGTGCTATGAACGCCTGAAGCATATCCAATAATCCCTGCACACAACCAGGCTCTGATCCATATTCATCAACCAGTATACTTCCAAGGTACAAAAAACAACTGTGTTGATTCACCTGATATAGCATGACAATCTGAAACAGAAACATCTTCATGAAAAAATCCTTCCACGAAAGTTGAAAGAAAAGCAACATTTAAACAAATAATAATAATAATAATAATAATAATAATAGCATTAACAATACTCATGATCAATAAAAATCAATCACTTATGTGTCTTAAAAGGGGAAGAATGAAGTCAGAATCGGAAGCAGGTATAATATGTGCAAGATCAGGCATTGGGAACACGACAATATGACGAAATAGTTCTCAAAATTTCTCAAGGTGATAAATAATGCATTTACCAGGAACAGATAGTAACCATTTATCACAGTGTCTCAGCTTGTACAATTCTAGTAAAGACCGAATACATGAAAAGACACGATAAGGTGTATAGTTACCTCACTGTATTGCCCTCGACGTTCCAAAGACGTGCTCCAAGTGGTATGAACACTCACCAAAACCGGTGACGTCTGTTGAACCGTGTACAATATTGTACAACCAACAAATACAAACTGATCGCACGATAGCGGCAAACAAACAGAAAATTATGAGTGCAAGCCTACGATGCTATGTAAATCGAAAAGTGTTATCTGGACTTTTGAGAAGAAAAAAATCGTGTCTACTTGTAGATGTGCCTTACAATCAAAACGTCGTAACCAAGGAGGCAGAGAAATGTCTTAAATGCAAGAGTTCTCTAAACATTTCAATCAATCGTGTCCCTATCAGCAGTACATCCCGAGAATTCTCTTACTATTCTGCGCCTCCCCAGTATTACTGCTTTCTGCATTTGCTCTACGCATGAAAACGGTAATTCCAACACTTCAATTACATGAACTGTGTGTTTTGGGATTAATCCTGTGGTGGATATGATTATCGGTTGTATGTCGATATTCTGCATTGATGCTGAATACTGTGCGATAGTCTGTATTGATGACGAAACTCATGAGTCAGCGGTACATATTTCTGAATTTTAAGTTATATACAGCTTCTAGATTGTTATTGTTGACGCTTAGAAAATTGATTATCATGGCTGTTTTCTTGAGCTTGTTTAGATATATTATATCCTGCCTATTGTTCAAAATTGTGGTGTCTATAATCGTGCTTCTGACCCAGTATAGCTTCCATTCTTCATTTTCCAAGACTACAAGGATGACACTTGTAATATGGGACACAGGACTCAAGTCTGTATTTTCTTACTAACCGTCCACGAATTATTTTACCCAATTATCGTGTCGAACTTTATAGGCGGTGAAAGCCAACACACAACAGTCAGATACTTTAAAATACATGTTCTGGCCAGATAGTTCATTGGGATGTTTACCATTAGCTCAATCTCCTTTTCCACGAGGTAGATTGATCCTCTCAACAGCAGATTTACAATAATGATATCGATATTGGGTCATTTGGGTTCTTGCATATCTATCCATTGCTTCAAGGTCTGACTCCATTTTATTAAGCCCATTGAGTACATGATCACAGGAATATCGTATGTATTTATTGCAGTGGCAATATTTCGCGAATTCAAAGACGTTTTAAGAACATTTATGAGTCGGTTCTTGAATTCTGAGGTCATACGTTTCTTCACTTCCGAATGGGCTACTGTTCGAGACTTCTATACCAAGATACTTACACAGTTAATCATGATTTAATAAGATCGCTTCTTGGCGTCTCGTACACCAGTCCCTTGAATTGTGGGAATTCTGATTGGATGTTGTTGACGTTCTTATAAGAAGAAATAAAAGAAGTCATTTTCGTCAACATATCAGCTTTATTAAGATAGCCGGCTTTCGACGGCTTTGCCGTCATCGTCAGTCTACAGAATACAGAAAGATACAAAAATTTTTATAAATAAATACACAATAAGATAGAAAAAATTAATTAAATTACAATTGATGGATAACTCTAAAATATTTAGTTACAGATAGATAAAATTTCAAAAACGGTAAGGGGGGGATTAGTAGCAGTTCAAATTTCAGATTATAAATATTTGTGAAGAATTTCCTCTCCGCCCCCCCCCCGCTGCAATTAATTTTTATAATTTTATCTGCTATATGTTCCTTAATTTTTGCAATCATACAATGTGTCTTTCTGTATTGATTTTTTGTTTAATTTGAACTGCTACTAATCCTCCCGTCCCCCCTTACCGTTTTTGAAATTTTATCTATCTGTAACTAAATATTTTAGAGTTATCCATCAATTGTAATTTAATTAATTTTTTTCTATCTTATTGTGTATTTATTTATACAATTTTTGTATCTTTCTGTATTCTGTAGACTGACGATGACGGCAAAGCCGTCGAAAGCCGGCTATCTTAATAAAGCTGATATGTTGACGAAGATGACTTCTTTTATTTCTTCTTACCAGTCCCTTGTCAATTTGCCACGTACCACGTTAACCGTTCTACACTTATCTATACCAAAACACATTCCGACGTCTTCAGAGAAAGTTTCGATGATATTGAGGAGCTGCTTCAACGAACTGGCTGTTGTTGCATACACTTAAGGGATCACCAAGCAAAAAGGGCTCAATGGGCTCAAAGAATCTCCTTGGAAGTTACAACGATTGATGTTAATTTTATTTGTGATAATATTCACTTCCTTGGTTTTTAATACAATTTCTGTCTTCCACATTGTTGGTAGGGTTGCACAAAAGTCTATCAACTTGGGATGGGTTTTGTATATTTTGAGCACGTCTATAAGCCAGTCATGTGGGACCAAATCATAAGCTTTCTGATAATCTATGTACGCGGCAAATGGATTTATTTGCTTATTACTTGCTTGTTTCAAGACTACTGAGTCAATGATTAGTTGTTCTTTACAGCCTAGCGATTCTTTCTTACATCCTTTTTGATGTTCTGCTAGGATATTGTTACCACTACAATGATCTTCCAGGATCTTGGACACATTATGTTAATAGTTTGTAGAACGTGTTCAAACACGTTATAGGCCTATATCTTGCTGGATTACGATTCCTGGAGCCCTTCGTTATGAGATACGTCAAGCCTGTGACCAGATGATGCGGAATGCTTTGTGGATCTTCAGTAAAGGCATTTATACGTTCAACGAACTTGCTACGCAATGCCGATAAATTCTTCAGCCGGAAATTATGCATTTTATCGCTTCCAGGGCTCTTCCAATTCTATAGTTTGGCAAGGATTGTTAATTGTTTCAATTTGGAAGCTCTCCATAGACACAATCGTTTTTGCTGATATGCGAGTTGTTTCCAACCACATTGCTTCAGCATTATATTTAATATCAGATGACCATATACGTCATCAGTAGCCTTAGATTTCTCTATTTGGCGTCATGTTTCCCTCAGTATCTTGTACATGTTAAGATTTATAGAATGTTTTCTGGTCTCTTATGAAGTTGGCATTGTGCTCCTTTCTCTTCTCTTTTTATAACGTCTTAACCTTTTTGCGTAAGAGCTCAATTTTTGTTTGCCTGTGTCTAGATATTCAGATGGTATTATTCAGATGGTATTATTCAGATTATTATTATTATTATTATTATTATTATTATTATTATTATTATATTATTGTTGTTTATGCTGGAAGAATGCTACTCCTCCGTATATGCGCACACAATTTATAACGCAGGGTTTTGAACGCTCCATATGTCGAAAAGACGTTTTCTTTGGGGACGTGACGAACGCTGTATCCTGTATGAGACACACTATCATTCGTGCTGAATTGGCAACGTTCACGCGTCGAAACCAACTCCTGCAAGCTGCCTTCGCAACGGCTGCCTTCCCTCCCACAACAGCGTCTGCTCTAGGGCTACGAACTATTGTGAAATTGTATCTCGCGTAATAGAAAGGAGCAATGTCAATTTAATCTAAAACAAATGCAACATGCTGGGCCATGGAAATGCTATCTTTAATAGATTTACTCAAGACATTACTAATCGCAGAAACCAAATCATTTCGAATTCCGTTCGGAGGGACTTTAAATGTTTTAGCAGATTATAATGTTGCTGCAAGGTGGTATCATACATATTCAACAAATTTAGAAGTTCGATCGACGTAGGTACCCTTTGCTAACCAACTCTTCATTTGCAGGATACCTTCTGAAATGCAATTCCTCCGTGGCGTCAAATTAGGCGTCGATTAGTCGATTTACATCTGTTAGATCAAGTATAGTTTCGATGTGGTCACTTCCAAGACTGGCCACTTGAATAAGTAAATCCACATTCTTTGTGATCGATCATGTTCTGTGATTGCATTTGAGAGGTTGTACAAATTGGCCTTCTTCGTATCTTAAGATTGCGATCGTGGGAAGACAATAAACATAGCCCAGCAAAATAATTTAAGTTTTCCGTTTCCTATTAACCAACTGGTGTTTTCATATTTTTGAGTAATAAAGAAGCGAAAATACCCCTTCCCTTTTCTTTATTTAAACATCTGGGGTCAGGAAGTTCCGGAACAGGTCTCACTACGCGAAGAATCCACTTTTTCTCTACACAAGTACAATATTTCTTTACTATATTCAACAATACATGCATTTGATGCCATAGCACAAAATCTTACCGTTATGTAGCGTTAAAGGCAGCACACAAATAGAACATGCACTCAAAAACAAAACGCACAGTACGAATACACATGGATCAATAAATCCACAAGTAAAACACCGTGGTTTCAAGTAACACCGTACCTGGCAGGCGGCGCCAACCACAATGTCGTATGCGAACGTCTCCAAGATTTGGTCAACGGTGGACTTGGGTTGCTGCGCTTACGAGCGTGCTCCATACAATCAAATGGAGCTTCCAAAAAGTCAAGAGCTCATGCGCGAACTGCCTAATGCATTTAGATGGAGAACATCGGCATGCTCACTTCGGGCCGGGTTTACGATCTCCGTCTCTTTCAGCAGCTTTCGGTCTTTGTCGCAAGAGCGTTTATGCCCAATGCAGGGCCGCGCGCCTACGCGAGCCATTGTATTATCCACGCACGTTTCCTTGAGCTCTCGCTTTGCTAGTTGCGAGAGCAATGGGAAGTTTGGTTATTTTGACAAAAGGAATTTTATATCAAATTTGTAGTTCGTTTTCTGATTCAAAATATTTTCTATTATACTGGAGCAAACATTTTTGGTTATCAAAGTTGGTCTACAACGCTCGTTGCTAATATTGACAAAGGATTGGGGGTAGGTATTCCGGGGCTCAAGAAAACGTGCGCGTATAATACACTTGCATCACAAGCGGAATTCTCATCTGTGGCGAGAGTGGTGATTACACCCTATAATAATATCATTTAACTATCTTTTCTCCAGGGTAAGGGCAGCATACCTAGCTTACCTGGAATGCACGCCACTGCGGATAACCATAATGGTAAGAGATGAGTGGGCTCTTGCGCATCGTACCCGACTTCGCCAATGAACTTCAGCACCAGTTTGTGTCACAATATTAGAGGGAAATTTATAAAATTCTCACCTTCTTACAAGCCATTGAAACAGATATATGAAGCATTTGTTTTTAAATATTGCATCTTAATTACCCTGTGTTACTTTTGGTTGATCACCGTTGAAAATTATCACTTTATACCACTTTCAAAATGTTTTTCAACATGTCTCGTTGTCCATGTAACATGGCGGCCATCGTCTGGTCTGGTTTTTCAAACGAAGTGCCCGTGTTGTGGTCACGTGGTTCTTGACGCAAACTGGTGCTACGCCGAACGAGCAAAACTCGGTGCACCATGCTGATAACTAGTCCGTGGAACGTCATGCAATTACATATTTTTAGCGATTGGGCACATCGAAAAGAAATGTATATAACTTTACCTATCACCAAAAATAAAACAAATCATATTTTTGCATATTTTATAGGTTTTTGTGTAGAAATGGGTCCAAGACAGATATTTTCGTGTATTTCTCTTTCAAAAGAAAAGTGAATGAGCCATGAAATTGCTACAATACCAACATATTTCCGATAGTCTTGTGATAAGATGGTTTTCGCTTGAATCGATTTAGTACTTCCTTTAAGTTTATTCGTGCGCATGAATTTAGTGAACTGGGCTGAATGTTTCGGCATCTTGTAACAATGCTATTGCTTAGCTTGCTTAATAATATTTTTGGTTTATTATGTTTGAAAATATATTTTTATTACACGCGTTTTGTACTACGTACAATTAACGTCAAACTATGTAAAATAAAAACTACCTATAAATCAATGTTAACTGTTGCTAACTATAGCTTTGTTTACGTATATTCTTTGTTTTAAGCGCATATATTGGCTATTTTAAGTGCAAGGTTGCATGCAGATTTTTACCTTTGGAAATTCGAATCTGCAATTTCGAAACTTTGCAACATCACGCTAAATTACTCATATTTTTTTTAAAATTGTACACGATGGATTTTGAAGAGCTGATTTTTTAGACAGCTTACTTCACAGCATTCACTTAATAAAAATATATCTATCATCATCGTGCTTTCGCAATGTTCATTTTTCGTTGTTTCCAATTTTCGAAAATGCAGAAAGTTCACCGAAAATACGACCAGCGCCACTTTCTTTACGGTTCTTCGCGACATACGAGGAAAAAAATGGAGCCGCTTTAGAGAAAATAATCATTTAAAAATATTTCCAAATTACGTAAGCTTCAAGCACAGATACGCAAAAACAGCTAGTATTTTCGAAAAATTGAACATGACCATGAGGTCATGGTTCAACATAAATTTTTGATACCTCCTTCAGGAGACACCGCCTTAAAGTATGGGCTGACCGTATGGGCGAGGTGGTTTACGTGCTCCAATGAAATCGAGGGCATTGCAAGGGTAGCACTGCTACTCAGATGGCGAATTTTGCGGGCTGCCGGTAGGGTCACCCATGCTGCACAGGTCTCGGTGGACGAGGCAGATGAAGGGTTGTCTCGCAACGACCCATCTGCCCTCTTTCTTAACCAACTTCCAAATCCTTTCAAATCCATCACCAATATCCTTTCCCTTCCCCCCACCTGCGGTACTGATAGTTACAGTGGTTTCCTCACCCTCACTAGTGTGACATGCCTCTTCTTAGTTTTTGTCATACTTCTTTTATATTTTCTTGACCCTGTCGGTTTTTCAACCCCGGTGCTACTAGCATAGACTAAAGACTTCTTTATTCTATGCTACTAGGTTTCGAGGGCTAGGAAGTCCGTAACTTCTTCCTCTTTTTCTTTTCACATCATTTTCTTTGCCCTTTTTACTCCTCTCCTCTCTGAGACTCTTTATCCTCTTCGATTTTCTTGGTAACGAGAGTTCCCCCCAGCCAAAGTGCAATGCGACCCGTGCCGAGGGCTAATACTGGCGCAAGGGGTATCTGCGTCTCGATCGAAGCCTACAGGACACCTGTGTAAGTGACCTCCTGTATAAGTTAGTCCTACCTTTTCATGCGGGGCTCTCGATAGGTGGACAATTATCACTAGTTACTCATGGAAACTGGATGGATTATGAACACACAACTAACTCTAAAAAAACAAAAAAAGGGTCTCCAAATCAAGTTGACCGTTCGGAAAAAAAAGATGTATGTCGATTACAAGGACTGAGCAGCTGGACTATAGAAGTACAAGAAAAGTTAATTGAAGCTTATCAAATAATAGACGAGTTGGAGAAGAAACTGAAGAAATTAAGAAGGGGCAAGTAAAAGAAGTCTAAAGCACTGAAAACAGTGCGAGTACCAGTGAAGGAAAACATTACACTGAAGAATAAGAGGCGAAAAGTGTACAGGAAGAGAGAGGCTTCAACTTCTCTAAGGGAAGTTGTAGTAAAGGAAAGCTCGTCAATAGAGAATGCTTCCCTGATGGGAGTCCTCCCTGAAGGATAGTGACTACAATCTTCCCACTTCAAATAGGCAAAGTTTGAGATTATTGTGAAAAAGAAAGCAAAATTCTCGATTTACCCTAATTAATGTCCATAGTTATGAGAAGGTAATAGAAAAAATAATAAATTAAAGAAAAACCCACCTTCAGTTATAGCGAAAGGCAATAAATGTTTATAGTGATGAAAATTTTAAGATGGATATTTTTCGTATTTACGGAATAATATTTCCAGGAGCCAGACCAGATGTGTATTTACCATTCGCTCTAAACGCTTGCACACAGGTTTTAAACGAGATTGTGCGGTAACTTGAGGGGGTTGTTGTCCTTTCCTTCTTTAGGGATTGGGAGAACAATGGCCTCGCGCAAAATTCTTGGTACTGCGTGTTCAGCCCAAATCTTGTTGAAAATGCCGAGGAGAAAAGAACGAGCGTTTTCCGGTAGGTGTTTCAACATTTGGTTATGTATCTGATCTGGTCTGGATCTTTCGCACAAGCGAGGGCACCGGAGAGTTCGTCCATGGAGAAAAGGGCATCGTCCATGGAGAAAAAATCTTCCTCCACGCGACTCGAGAAGTCTAATTTACAATTTTCCATTTTTCTTTTCGTGTTTTGAAAGCCAGAAGGCTAGTGTACGGAGCTGGAAATGTGTTCGTAGTGAGAGGCCATTTCTTCAGCAATTTCTTGTGGAGAGGTTAGATGATTGCCATTTACCATAAGCCTTGAGATAGACGGCGAAGGGAGTCTTCTACCGATCTGCCGGATCTTTCTCCACACTAGTTTAGGGGATGAATGGCAAGAGAGTGAAGAGATGTAAGCGCTCCGGGACGAAGCCTTACTTTCCCGTATCGTTAATCTAAATCTGACTCGGGATGTTTTATAATTTATTAGGTTTTCCATGGTTGAACCTACTAAGTTTTGCCAATGCCCTCTACCGATCACGGACCGCGGTGGCACAATCAGCGTTCTACCACGGCACAGGGAGGTGTCGTGTTTGGCCCGACGACTTCGGGATGGCAAATGAGGCCGCATGGACGGCGTTATTAAAATGGGCAACCATAGCATCGATGTCGTTAGAGCAGTTTTCCGATATTCTTAATTCTTTCTTGAATGTTTCCCACTCAGCTCGGTGGATTAGCCAGCGAGGAGGGCGGGCAACGTTCAGATCGGGAATATCGAGGTTGACCCGAATGGGAAAATGGTCACTGCCATGCAGGTCGCCCAGGACAGTCCACTCGAAGATTGTAAAAACAGAGGGACTACAGAGAGCAAGGTCCACGGATGAGAATGTGTTAGAAGCTACGGAAAAGTGTGTGCTTTCGCCAGAATTTAGAAGAATTAAGTTTTGGCTATCTATAATATATTCAAGTAACCTGCCTGTCGTGCACGACCTTGTGCCACCCCAGGCAGGATTGTGAGCGTAGAAGTCCCCCACAATAAGAAAAGGTGCAGGCACCTGAGAGAACACATCTTCCAGTTCTTTCCTGTGACAACTTGTCCAGGCGGGATATAAACGTTGCCAATGGTAACAGAAAGTTGGGAAATTCACACGAACACAAGATATCTGGAGAGTGGTTCGTATGTCTATTTCTTTACATACTAGAGAATCTGTGATAAAAGTGGCGACTCCGCCATGGGCGCGGAGGCCATCGTCTACGTCTTGCCTGTAACAACAAAAGCCGCGTAGAGAGACGCAGTGCTCAGGACGGAGATGTGTTTCCTGCAGGCAGATAAACACGGGTCTATGCATAGACATTAACTTTAATTCGTCCAAACACGTACGAAAGCCATTTAAGTTCCATGAGAGGAGAGATATTGTTTCTAGTTCTTAGTTGTTTTTTTTATTCTAGGGCGGGTTATGTATCGGGTTTCTTTTTCTTCTTTTTCTTTCTCTGTTGGAGAGAAATGGGTTGGTTCAAGCAGAGTTCCTCATTCCCAGCAGAGTCATCTTGACTATTGCTAGAGAGGGTCGCATGTATTGGGACACCACAGTCCCTTGAGACAGGCGACCTAGATCTAGCAATAGGGCCTGTCGGCCTCAACTTCTCTGGATGCGTTTGAGTGTTTGTTGAAATATTTATGCTTTTGGTTTCCGTTTTTGTTTCAAACTGGACAACACATTTGGGATAGGTATCTCTGCCGATGTCATCAAAGGACACCTGGCAGGCAGCATCGCGCAAAGTGGAGGCTTTAGACGTTTGAGTTTCAGAATTGACTTTCTTATGTTGACCCACGGTGTCAGCGAAACTTCGGGCCATGTCCACGTGGTTTCGCTTCAGGTAACGGCGTCGTGCCTACGGAAAGGAAATTTTCTCACAGACCCTGATCTTCTGAATCTCTCTCCTAAGAAACTGGGGAACTCGTTGGAATTTGATGGATGTTTTTCACAACGGTTCACGCACTTTGCCTCTGTGGAACAGTTAGAGTCATTACAAGCCTCCCTTCCGCAGTGCACGCAGACTGCGGCGCTCATGCAGCGAGGTTGCGTATGGCCAAACCTCTGGCATTTAAAGCAGCGCAAAGGGTTTGGAACATACTGCTGACACGGAGATTATAGAAACTACAAGATATCTTTTGTGGTAGAGATAGACGGTCAAAGGTCAGTATCAGAGTTGAGGTAAGAGTGATTACCCTATTTACTCTCCGCTGAATCCTGTTAATCTCGGACACACCATATGGTTCGAAGAAAGCTTTCAAATTTTCTTGCGATCGGTTGAGAAGTCTTCGTGATTTACCACACCCTTGCAGAGGTTTAAGGTCGGGTGGGCGGACACATGCACCTGGAGGCCGGCTATTTCTTTTAGGTCAGTGATTTTGCTGATCTGTTCGTCAGAGCGATATTCAAAAAGGATTGTGCCGCTTCTTCGACGAACCACCGACTGAAATTTGCCAAACGTTTCGATTTCCCTGGCAAGTTTGATTGGGCTGACACTCTTCATAATTTCTTTATCTCTTTTACATGACATGACGAGAAAGCGGGGCTTAGTAGGTCTGTCAGAGTCATTACAAAAAAAACCTCAAGACTCTCAAACTCACAACTACTGTTTCACCAACAAATCTCCTCTTCCTTACGGAAGAGGGCGGGGGGTAGGTTTTTTATCCATTAAGAGGATATCAGATTCATCCCCTTGGTCCCCACCCACCACGGAGCCCAACAAGGGGACACTCCATTGGAGGGCCAGGGTTGCCACGGGGATATAGTGGGGGGTAACCACAGCGCAGCACCGCCGTGGATCCCCCCGCTCACCCTCGAGTTCCCGACCGCCCGTCTAGAAGAGTCCGTAGCCAAAGCAAGTGCATTGAGACCTACAAGGAATGTTCCCCAAAGTACGTAAGAGCACGTATCCCTGGATGGCAAGAAAAAAGGAACACGAGAAGAGTAATTGGGAAACAGACAGGCCCCTCAACCGCCAGGACATACGTTCCCTCCGACACCGGTCGCCATGCACGGCAAACACATGGGTGGGCGTTCAGCATATAGAGGGAGCCAGTGAAATAGAAGAGGGAGAAGAAAAGAGACAGGATGGAATAGAAGAATGAGAATGTACAATGGGGAGAAGAAAAATGACTTGTGAAGGAAAGGAATACTTGAGCCTCTCTGTATCCCCCCGTCAGGACGTGGACCAACCCACCTCGACGGGAATATAGCCGAAATACGGAGAAACCCCTCATGGGCAATTACCCGAGGGAAATTAAATAAAAAGTTGCAGAAAAGAGGAAGACACGAAAAGGATGGCAAATGACACGTTATCCATCTGAGAAAAATGTTTTGAATCGTCTTACTCATGAATTAACAGCGACAATAAGAAAACATAAACAGGATTCTATCAGCAATTACTTAGAACAACTTACTGCTGATAAAATATGGAACTCTTCCTTGTGGAAATCCACAAGAAAAATGAAGAGACCTTTTGTACAATCACCACCACTGCATAAATTCGACCTCCCATGGGGAGAAAAAATGAGGAAAAAGCAAAAATGTTGGCTGATTACGTAGAATATACATTTCAAGGTTTTTTCGTTAAACAGCAGATGAATATGTCAGTTCAGTTCATGGTGATGTACAGTGTGAAATAAAATATGTTCCTCCAAAAGAAGTCCAAAAGGAAATAGAAACTAAAATTGATGTCACTAAAGCATTTGGTTATGATCTGATCACCGGGAAAATATTAAAAGACCTTCAAAGAAAATAAGTAATAAAACTTACTCTTACATTTAATGCTTCGTTTCGACTGAAATATGTGCCGAAGCAATTGAAACTAACCGAGATTGTAGGGATCCCCAAACCCGGAAAAGCACCAGATGTAACCTCTTACAGGCTCATCTCTTTACATCCATTACTTTCTAAGCTTTTAGAAAAACTATTTTTTATTTATTTTTATTTTATTTTTTACTTTATTTATTTTTATTTTTATTTATTTTTTATTTTTATTTTATTTATTTATTTTATTATTTTTATTTGTAAGGCGACTCAAAATAATTATAGAACAAAGACGACTTATCCCCTCTCATCAATTTGGATTTCGAGAAAAGCATTCAACTATCAATCAAGTATACCATATTACCGATGCCACTGAAAAAACGTTTAGAAGAAAAGATTTGCTCAGCTACATTTTTAGTCATAGCGCAAGCTATCCATCAAGTTTGGAATCGTGGTCTGGAAATCAAAAGGATTTAAGTACTAACAAAATCTTTTAGTTTATTTCTTCAGTCGTACATATCTGATAGACATTTTAGAGTCAGGGAAGAAAATGCCAATACCACATTCCGTGAAATTAAAGCACGCGTCCCTCAAGGAAGCATACTGGGTTCCATCTTCTACTTGCTATATACAAGTGATGTACTCAGTTATAGAGGAACAACAATGGCAACGTTTGCTGACGACACCGCTTTGTTATCCATAGGAAGAAATATAGAAGAAGCAACAGATAAATTACAGATTGCAACTAAGAAACTTTAGCAATTTGCGAAAATCCAGAGAGTTCAACGAAAACGAAACCGGCACCACTTTCTCTATAGTCGTTTGCTGAGTTTTTTTTTAAATTAAAGCCGTTTTTTTTTTTAATTTGTTGCGTCCACATCTTGACGCAACGCGTCTCTAAGCCCCTTAGGGGGTGTTGAGCGCATTATTTTGGAGTAATCCTCCGTTAATTACCAAGTCAAGTCTCGTCACGTCGCAGTCAGACAGTGCCTTTTATCCCTTCGGCCAGGGGCTCGACGACGTTAGATCCCGGGGTTCCTGGCCGGTCACCCAACTAAGAACCCGCGAGTCTCGAATTCGCTTAACCTTCGTGACTTCGCGGAGCGTAATAAACGAATTCGGCTAGCGCCGCCGGCTTTGAGAAAATAATTCTTTAAAAATTGCCTATGCCTCTTTAAAAACTACACATTTTCGAACTACGCAAAAACTACACATTTTCGAACAAAGGTACATGAGCGTATTTCAATTTTTTTAAGCAACAAATTTTATTAAGAAAATATTTCTAGCTTCAATGTTGTAGCTGTAAACGACAAAAAATTGAACTTTTGTAATTTTCAAAACTTTAGGGATCGCAACAATGCAAACTATCCCATTTCTTTAAACCTTTTGCCTCGATATAAAGTTGGACAAAAGATTTAGGATACAGTGACCACGATGCACACATTCTAAACATTATAAGAAATGAGAACACTGACACAATAAATAATACACGTACGACTAGATTGTTTACTAAAAGTAAAATAAAATTATTCATTGATTACTTGACGCAGGAGTCATGATGCGGTTTATAATACTATTGAAACAAACGATAAATATAATTCTTTTTTTACTCAGCGCTTTCATTTCATTTTAACATTTGCTTTCCTCTTCAAAAAAGAAAATGTAATGTTTCCCGGAAAAGCAATTCTTGGATGACACAATGGATTAGGATATCACCTAAAAAAAAAACTAAATTCTTTCTTTCATTTCTAAACATAACGTAGCTGAAGATTTTCTCCTCTACTTTAAAAAATACAAATCATTGTTAAGAAAAGTCATAAAGCAGACTAAAATCATGAAACACAATCAGAATATTTTGAACTCAAATATCAAAACAAAAGCAATGTGGAATATGATAAAAACAATACGACCAAATCAACTAGAAACCATGTAGAGAACGTTGTTTCAAAATATAATGATAGAAATGTGAACGATTCGGAAAAAGTGGCTAGTCTCTTTAACCAATATCTTTCGAAAATTGCTGCCGATATCACTAAGGGTCTTCAGTCACAACATTCAATATCAGACGTTTTCCCGACAATTTTAGACACAATGTTCGTTTCCGAAACTTCTTCCCATGAAATTCTTAAAATAATCTGTAAACAAAAAATTATTATTCGGCCGGTTTTAAATGAATTTCCGGATTGTTTGTTAATGACCTGTGCGCCTGCCATTATACACCAGTTAACTCACATATTTAATGCATCCTTTTGCACAGGAACTTTTCCAGATATTTTCAAAACGGCTATGATTAAGCCGCTCTTCAAATAACAAACCAAAATTATCAGCCTTTTCTCTTCTGTCAGTTTTTTCAAAAGTATTAGCCTTTTTTCGTACGAATGGAAACCGTTCTCAGAAATCACAACGCGCTTTCATATTTCCACCATGGATTTTGAAAACCAAAGTCTACGGAAAAAGCCATATTTTCTTTTCTTAAAAATGTCGCCTCATCATTGGCTTAAAACGAAGCACCTATTGAATTATTTTTAGATCTTTCAAAAGCTTTTGACGACGTTGATAATTACATTTTACTTTCAAAATTACCTTCATATGGAATCCGTGGTATTGCCCTACATTGGTAATGTTCATACCTTAAACAACGATCTCAGAGAGTAGAAATACCTTACTGGAATGAAGGAACATTATGTACACACCTTTCCGACTCATTGCCAATTGCACGTGGAGACCCTCAGCGATCGATTTTAGGTCATATTTTCTTCCTATACCCTCGACGATTCGAAACGGAAGAACAGTTCTCTTTGCGGATGATACGAACATTCTTTGCAATAAACAAACCGTATATAGTACAATATCAGATGTTTCAAATTGGTACCCAAATAACAAATTAATAGTAAACGAAAAGAAAACGGTTTTAAAGCAGTTTTCCATTTCAAATAAACAATTCTGCACTCCAATGAAAATGAGCGGAGTACCATTGATGTTAAGGTAACAAAACTTGTAGGTCTCTCAATTCTTTCAAACCTCATATGGAACGTCCATTTAAATAAATTGAACATAAAATTAAGTGCATTATGCTACGAGTTCAGAATTCTTTCAAATTCAGTCAGCCTTCATACTGCCCGATGTGTATATATTTCGCGAAATATTCATTCCCGCCTGAGATACGATTAGAATACATTTTATAACTTCCAGACATTTAGATTACAAAAAAGAATTGTATGTATAATAATAAGCAACTCCTACACACGTGATTCTTGTAAGCCTCTCATTGTTAATCTAGGGATTTTACCATTACCTTCGTTCTTGATTTACTATGGCTTTTGTCATAAATGGATTACATCGGGCTTTCAGCAAACGCCGATATCTATAACTATAACATTCGACGTAATAATCATATTTATCAGGTGACAGTATGAATAGCTCACTATAAAAAATTCACATACAATACATGTACATTACTATACAACACTTTGTCAGATGATATTAAACGATTAAATTAGGTAGAAAAGTTTAAATCCCAAGTAAAGCTGTTTCTGATGCGAAACTGTTTCTATACAATTAGATACTATACTGAGCATCAAAAGGAAAGTAACATTAATTTGAACAGTGATAATCAATGTATTATTTACCATTTGGACTGAATAATTCTAAACAACCTGTAACATTCTTGTACCACAGCTTCTGGGTGAATGACCCCCATCTCGATTAGGTTTTTCGTCCAGTTTCCCTGATCCTTTGAGCAAATGCTGAGGTGAGTGGCCCCTTGTTTCGCTTCTGGACATGAATATAACTTCATTATCTGTGCACATCTTCTAGAATTCAGTGGGAAATATAGTTATTCAAATTATCGTTCCCCATATTGTCGTGGCAGGAAGTATTATTCGCTCATTTCTTTCTGTATTCAAAATTCAAGTACAAGGCTTAGGGTAGGGTTCACATAGTTT
Source organism: Teleogryllus oceanicus (assembly GCA_964035755.1). Classification (NCBI taxonomy): domain Eukaryota; kingdom Metazoa; phylum Arthropoda; class Insecta; order Orthoptera; family Gryllidae; genus Teleogryllus; species Teleogryllus oceanicus. The sequence goes on along the minus strand of CAXIVR010000001.1, from coordinate 167,040,335 downwards.
TGAAAACGTGCACAGAACTCACTTCTCCCCATAGCACGTCACACATAATTTTTAACTTTTTTGACGTAAAATAAATAAATAAATATCTAACGGCGTCGACCTCTGGGCGAAGGGATATCCGGGCACTGACTGACTGACTGACTGACTGACTGACTGACTGAGACGTGACGAGACTTGACAAATATAAAAATTACTCAGAAACGCAGGTTTACTCTAGAGAAAGCGCTCAACGTTTAACAAGGGTTAAAGAGACCCATTGCGTCAAAGACGCAACCTTTTTTTTTTTTTTTTTTTTTGAAACCTAAACATGGAGCCAGATAATGTAGGTGTTTTTTGTACAAGTGTCCTTGTCTTTGATGCCACGTGTTGGATGATTCGTATTTTCTTCTTCAACATTCAATCTTAGCAAGGTGGGTTTTAATGTCATAATCCGTATAATCTATTATATTTTAATTATAATTAATTAAGTAATTTTTGTTTCATGTTAAATATCTTAGTTTAGCATTGTATAAGTGATATTTACTTTTTATGTAATATACCCAACTTGGATGGAGTAGCTGAGTAAATACATGGCCCAAAGGCCAAATGAGGGAACAATAAAGTTCCAAAACGTTGGCGAACTAAGAATTTTTTCAATGAAATGACCAACAATCATTCCTAGAACAAATAAGGAAAAATATTCCCATTGAATATACATATCCTCCCTTCAAGAAGAAGGGAAATATTATGAATTGACAGGGAGAAGATTAACGTAATAATAGTCGTAATCATTTGGAAAAAGATAACAATGAAATCAAGTAACAACAGGAATAAAAAGAGATGGATGGAGAAGAAACAGATCAGGAATAGAATACACTTATAAAAATAATGGAAAACGCAACATATCACAAAGTATAAAAAAAAAGGTTTTTAAGAATTCTTATTTTAGACAGAACATTGTCATTAATTTTTGTGAATAAATTTGATTCCAACATGGCATTAATGGTATTGTATGTTTTTGTATGTAATCTCTCTTCTGGGTTCATTTTCCAGAACGATAGGGATGTCAAAACTCAAAGAATTAAAATATCATTGACGTCGAGAAATGGGGCTTAATTTTGAGCCAGTCTCCTAAATGTTATTAACATGTTCTTTAATTCTTTGTTTGAGAGCATGTACACAGAAGACAAAGAAATCACAATTAAGGTAAAAAAAGTGTATTTTCTTTATCTGTAATGAGACTTTTTTGACAGCTCTACCATTTTGGAAGATCAACACCGAAATTCAAGAATCATCTCAGGCACATTACATATAAATCCATCTAAAAATACTATACAAAAACAATGTATTGTATTTATTTTGATACATATGATATTGCTCTTTATTTGCCATAAAACGTTGCAAATCAACCATTCACTTCAATTTATTTTATTGATGTTAAGATTATACAATTGTTTTCTATCGCTTAGCAATGATTTTATGAAAATTTTGAAAAAAAATCGGTTGCGAGGATGGCATTTAATGACGCATAGCATGTGTTTATCAAAATGGACCACGAGGTTCTGAAAACGTCCATACGTGTACCTACGATAATATGGCGTAATGGCCTTGTGACAAATTGTACGTCTTTGAATCAGTATGGCGGCTACTTAAAGACGCCGAAACGTTATGGCGTAGTCATAATTGGCAATGAAAATTAATTCTGTCCTATGAAGCCAAACAATTCGCTTTGAACTCGTAATCCAACAGGGCATAAAAATGACAATTTGAACTGAATAAGGTGGACAGCTTGAGACACAACATAGGCATGGCATACAACTTCTTCACACTTTGGCTAAAGACAGTATACAATAAGAATTAGCTGTGTAATCATTCCCCAAGGGCATAGTTATTTTTTTCTCGACACATTCAAAAAATTGTGCAGCGTAACGTAGACATCTATAGGCCGCCATACTTGCGTTTCCCTGTTCCTCATAACACTGGCTAACTTCTCCAATAGTTTCGGCTCTGAGCTATCCTGTGTGTTTTTTCTTGCTGGCTTCCGGCCTACAAAGCGCGTGATTCGGGGCGGGGAGGGGTCTTGGCTGGGCAGGGGAGAGGAGGGAAGGCGCGATGCCACTACTGACGGCCCAAGAGCGAGAGAAGAGAATGCGGGAAGGGTGGAGGACAGTTATCCCGAAGACAGGAGAATATTATGGAACTGCAACATTGGCTGGCTGAACCGTAGAGGAATGATATCTTTCCTTTATGGCTGAACGAAGGAAGCGTCACTCCTCAACTTGATTGCTCCGCCCCAGAGACTGGTTGGTAGGCCGGCGGAACCTCCTGGTTCGTGGTGACGCTAGCGGTCGCGCAACGGCAATTGAGTTGCAATACCTTGCAGGAGTGTGTACTCGTGTGAAAGAGCCGATATGTCAGGGAGGAGGTACATCGTGTGGCGGGCCTTTGGAACGACAAAATGTTTATCAGACAAGGCGAGAGAGCTAGAGTAGTGAAATGGAGAGGCAGGTTTCGAGAATGACAATGCATTTACTAACAAAATGTACATATTTTTGCGAAGAAATCGTCATTACAGAAGAAGGTAAGAGTTTTTCATAATCTCAGTCGTATTTACATTCTTGCGAAGCGATATATGCAGAACCTGGTCTAATCGAATAAAAAAATATATTTCAAGGAAATAAAATATTTAAACAAAAATTAAATCATGGAAACATTTAAATAAAAAACAATTTAAATAAAAAACGGGTTTAAACAAAAAAACACTTGCACTTGCTTTTCATTAAAAAAATGTTTTTATCAACCGTGACGCGTACATAGAGAATGGTTCCAAATTGATACTCGTCCTAATAGAGATGATTCGTTGTATCCTGGAGTGAGAACCTGGAGAAGAGTGTACTTCTCAGCAGAAGAGATGCTACACAAAGAATTCGCTGTAAAAAAGCTAAGTTCTACAATGGGAAGCACAAGCTACCCACTCGTTCATTACTGAGCCATCAGCTTAGAAGGAAAGTTCCCTTCCTTCTCTAGAAATATAAATAAAAATGGCTTCGCCCCAAGGCGCAAGGAATAATTGTTGTTCCAAATGCTACTGAAAATGCCCACGAGGAAATTCTGTGCTTTTTCGGGGAGAAGTTTTAGGGCGTGTTCTGGAGCAGGATCGTTTGTGCCAGCGAGGGTGTCGTAGTCTTCTTTCAAGCCACTAAAAATATCAGCTCTCCGACCTTCTTTTAGTATTAAGATTGCTCAGAGTATAGTGCGAAACGCTGGAAATATTTTCATAGTTTTTTAACTATGTAAACAATTAACAAAGTTGTTAACGAAAATAGAAAAGGCTCAAAGAAGTGTGTCACAATTTTCAATGAGAATAATGAATGGATACTTTAATCATATCCATGGTTCCAAGCAAAAAAGATCTAAAATTAATAATTGATTATATTATCATTCCAACAGGTGTGCCCATGCAAGAGTACAAAGAGGAGTTACATGCGATTCAGATCATTTTCTATTAAGAGCTCAAGTATACATCATTCCTAGAATTTTCTTAGAAAATAATGTTGAAGAAAAGGGAAAAAGAGTTTAACTGCCGAAATATAACTTAGAAAGTTTTAATAATAATTCGATGATATTCTTGTATAAATTGAGACTGACAAATGCAAGAAATTGATTCAAATTTAGATGTAGAGAGTTTATATGAGAATTTGAATGGAAGATTACATCCAGAAGCTATACAAGCAATAGGGGAAAGAAACCTTGAAAAGAAAAAATGTAATAATTATTGGTGGAACGAAAATCTGGTGCCATTAGTGAAGGAAAAATAATCTTTGTATAAAAGATGGCTGTTGCCCCATAATCCCCTGGACAGAACTGCTTATATGAAACAAGGAAACTTCGTCAAAAGGCAAGTGTGTTAAGCAAAGGATCAATATTGGGACCGAGTTTGTAATGAAGTGGATAGATACATAGGAAGCTCACGAACAAGAGAGGACTGGAAAATTATTTCAAAATTAAATAAAAATTGTAATGAAAGCAGAATTCTGAATCAGATTAGTCCCCAGCAATGGAAAGAAAACTATTGTTAAGTTGCTCACAAAAGATAGACCTGAATTACGTCAAGTTACTTACACTAAACATGCAGAATCACAGCCTCTGTAAGCTAACACAACTCAAGAAGTTATACAAGCTATGAAAAAAAAGGGAATAAGTCAACTGGCCTTGGAAGTTTACCTATCTAGCTATTAAAATAAACACCAAGTCTTCTTTTAGATTATGTGACAATGTTATTTAACAGATGCATTTTAACAAATTGTGTGCCTGAAGAACGGAAGAATGCGTGGACTAGTTCCATTCATAAAAAGGGAAACAGGAACGACTGTTCAAACTATCGTGGAATTAGTGTAATAGCAATATGGATAGACTGTACGGGTAGATTTTGACTCGAAGACTAGAAAATGGAGATCAATGAAATTGAGGAACTAAGTGGCTTTAGGGCAGGAAGATCTTGTATAGATGATATATTCTCTATTAAACTAATTGAAAAGAAAAATCTCAACGAACACACTTAATTTTTAACGAAAACGAATTACACTTAATTTTTATAGATTTAAGGAAGGTTTATGATAGTGTTCCTATAAAAAAAAAGTAGGAAGTCCTAACAAAAGTAAAGGTAAACCCTGCCTTGATAAATGTAATAGTGTGTCTCTATGAAAACAGTAAGAGTCATGTTAAGGAAAAAATGAAGTATCAGAAGGATTTATAGTAAATAAAGGTCTGAGACAAGGATGTCCTCTTTCACCAGCTCTGTTCAAGATTTTTATTGGCGGAACTCTAAGGGAATGGTCCAGAAAATGTAGAAATATGAAAGTGACTGTTGGAAACGAGAAGATTTATAATCTCTTTTTTGCTGATGACCAAGTAATTTTGGCAGATGATCAAGACGATATTCAATCTATATACTTAAAAAAAATAAGGTATTCTGCCATGGCTTCGTTTAGAGCTCCTACTGAACCGATTGTAGTATTTTTTCCTTTAAATGAAAGAATTTATTTTATTTATTCGTATGGCAGGAAACAATACAATAAGAAAAGGGAAAAAATTTAACACAAAGAGAGCAATTCAAAACAATTAAAAGAACAAGTAAACAATATAAAAACAATATAGCACATTTAAGTAAAAACTATATGTCTAATTCACAATAAGAAGTTAATTTTATCAGTTTTAAAATATTGATTCTAAAGCCTTAAGTCAAGTTCCTTTGCCCATTGGGCCGCATTATCAGTTACTGCGATGAATTCTTGGGGGTCTCCAGAAAACTTCCTTCTCGGACAGTCATTGACAATGTGATGTATAGTTTGCCTGACATCTGCGCAGTCACACATCGGGCTAGGGCTTATCTTCCATTTATGCATTAAAACAGCACAGCGGCCATGTCCAGTACGTATTCTATTAATAGTTGTCCAAGTGCTGCGTGGAAGTGAGAAACCTCCAGGTTTTTGATTTTCCTGTAAAATAGGTTGCCATAGTGAAGATACAGATCTGTTCCAGGTTTCTTGCCAATCGTTGAAGCTATTGTAGTCTGAGGCTACCAAACTTTGAGCGGTTGTAATCGGTGGATGACGTGATTTCAGTTGTCTCGTTCTTGCGCCAATATCTTCATGTATAGGAAGTAACGGATTGTTCATAATCTTCTCATATTCCTTTTTGAGTGCATTCTTTCTCCTTATGTCTGGGGGTGGTATGCTGCTCAGCACAGCCAGCCAGTGGGTTGGTGTGGATTTAACTACTCCTGCAATAATTCTCATAGAACAGTTTAATTGCGTGTCAACGTATTTGGTATGTGGACTATTTAACCAAACCGGAGCACAATATTCAGCAGCTGAGTATGTCAGGCTTAAAGCTGTTGTTCTTAGAACTTCTTGCGATGAACCCCAAGTGGTTCCTGTAAGTTTTTGTAGAATGTTATTTCTGGTTTTTAATTTGTTTGCGCAATTTATATTAGATAATGAAAGAATGTGATCCCTAGATGTGTTATCAGATATTGTTTGTGTTGATTCACCAACATTTACGGTGTAAATTAATTAATTAAATCATTCTTTAATAGTACGCTTATCAATAGACTATTGTTTTCTTCCAAAGGGTGGCTGTTTCAAAATCGATACTGTGACGTAATCGAATATTTGACTCTTGAAGAAACATATTTATCTTAAAATAACTAAACTAACTAATAGCATGTCGCAACCAGTCGCGCCTTCCGTGGGCGGTCGAAGGGTCAATTAGTTTCGCGCGTCTGTAGACACGACCTATTGGCGTCGCCCCGGAGAAGCGAGGGGGCGCGATCTTTATTATACACGCCTCGGGACCTCCCCGGGGACAACAGACTGCGCAGCTTGGAGGAACCTGGGACGACCGCCCAGAATTGTTTACAGGAAGTGTGCGAGAGAGAGCGTTCTGGAAGATTCCAACAAAATTACCGACAAGACGCGTAATCTGATTGGATCAATATTATTTTCGGCGTAGTAACTTTCGGCCAGTAACAACACGTCTTCCAAAAAATTCTGTAGAAACTTCTAGAACATTCATGGAAATTGGGGGGGGGGGGGGTTCGTGGGCGCTGAGAAGCGCAGAGAGCAGACAGAAGGGTAGAGGTCTTAGGACAGATGGGCCGTACGGGCCGCACGGGGCGGGAGCGCTAAGTTCTCAGGACGGAGAATAGTACGGGGCGGAGACGCTCCCGGGCGGGCGCGCGTTGCTAGGGAGATAGTTTTGTTATTGGCAGTGTTTTATTCGCTCACCGAATGCAAGACAGTTGATAAAGACACTTTAATCGATTTTTTATTTAATCTCTGTCCGTTCACGCCCGCGCCGAGTGTCGCGAATTACGCCACGACGATAATAAGTAGAAGTCGGTGATAATTCTCCCGACAAATATCCCGTTTTTGGTTTTGACGTTCGGACTCGTGAGCTGTTGTCATCGATCACGTCGCCACGGCAGCCGCAGTCGTCACAGCTGATGTCATCGTTGGTTGTGCTTTCCTGAATGGGAAGTCGGCGACGAGAAGAACCTCTCCTTTGTCAACCCCAAGGGACGCGCCGTCTGGCAGAAAGGAGTCCAGCGACCTTTTTTGAAGGACGTTCACCCCAACGAGTTTCTCGTTGCACATGGTGACTTTGGTAATTTGTCCAGCTTCGACAAATAAAAGAACTATTATCACGCCCTTCAGGCATACAATTCATTTAAGATTTTTACCTGGACAATATTCAACCTTCAGGAAGTGCTGGCCGCGCATTGGCTTCTCTTTTGTAATCTTATTAGCCCATCTGTTTTTTTTTGCTACAAGCTATAATTATAAGATTCAATTGTACTATAATTATAAGATTCAATTGTACTACTTGATTAGAACCAAGGCTTTACAGCTGAGCTCAGACTAAGTGTGACAAATCATTTCTATTAATTTCTTGTTTCAATTTCTTATATAATTTTGTTTCAATTTCTTATATAATTTTACTTTTTCTTTAAACTTTTCTTTAAATTTACTTCAATCACGTAGCCACGTCCGTCCACCATCCAAATTTCAGGCTCTCCTCGCCTCCTGAGCTAGCCGGCAACCAAGCCCATGTAGGTGTGAGTGTGAGGGTAACGTCTCAATACATATGAGTCGATAATGTCCACGCTGCTTCATGGTGGCGCTGCATGATGTTTTGTTTCGATTGTTGAGATTTGTTTACAATTCGTCAAGTTTTGTTTCCGTGTAATAATTGCATTGTGCGTAGACAGTTGCATTATTTGCTTTTGTGGTGTATTTTGTAGAGAACATTCGGACAGTGGGTTTTGCTCGGTTGTACTGAAGTAGTGAAGTTGCTTACAGGTTATGTCGATGCTCACGAGCCCCAAAAGACGCAAACGTACATTAACTGAACGCAAGGAAAGAGAAAGTCAGCGTAAGTGTTTTGATAGTGAGGTCATTTCGTTTTCTGCTGGGTCGTTGACTATGAAAAGTCAGTTTTGTTCTGCTTTGTACTTCGCATGTGAGAGAAATTCTACTAACGAGTTTACTGTGTTGCTTAAATGGGAAAATATGTTTATCTTCGAGCAATATATCAGAAGAAATCAAAGTGGTTTATAGGAGATGATGACACATCAAAAAACTTTAGAAATAATATCCGTCAGTATAATAGTGCTCTTTCTTTTGAGCCATTTGATGCCGATATTGCATTGCCACCTGGTCATGGGCCATACGTGTTCATACTTTTGGGAACTCCACACCACAGAATATCATTGTTATACCCTGAAGATCCAAACAATTCAACATATTGTGAACATTGATCTGGGCACAGTATTTTACATTTACCTCGGATCCCACCGTCAAATTTTGACGGGATTTCACTAGTATATCTTAAAGAAATTAATAGAAACATAAAAAATGGGAACTCGAAATGATGTAAAATCAAGATACATTGTTGTAGGGATATCTGGGAATGATCTAGAAACAGAAATACGTATACTTTGAGTAGTAAATGAATTTAAATATCTTAGAGTAACTCTTAGTTCAGATCAATCGGATGATAATGACGTTACAAAAAAATTAGCAAAGGAAAGGCAATTACTAGCAGACTTCATAATATTTCATGGAACAAGAATATTAGAAAACAAACTAAGAGGCAAATATACAAGACGACGGTGGAGATTTGTGTGACTTACGGATCTGAAATTTGGGTTAAAAAAGATGCAATAAACTAAGTTAAATGCTGTGGAAATGAATTTTTGGAGACGATGTTGTCAGTATACCCTGTTTGATAGAATACCAAATGAAGAGATTAGACAAATAATGAAGATAGAGAGACAAGAGATCGAAAAAGGCTCGAAAAAGAGATCGAAAAAGGGCTGAACATGGCAATTCAAAAAATGAGCACAAACGATCCAAACTAATACGAATGTTTAGAGCACATTTATTACTAATTTATTACTCTAAAATGAAAGTCATTACTCAAGCGGTTTACGGGAAAAAAATTGTCAAAGACAATTAGTTATGCAACCCGCACGGCATTTGCGTATATTATTAAAGAGTACCAACGACCTCAAAACACTACAACCAATTACAAAAATACATATACAATCAATAGTACACACTCAGTTCTAAATTTTAACACCAAGAAACAAATTTTGAATGTGAAAACGAATTAATAAATATTGTAAAAACTAAATCGTAATGGTCAAAACACGCAAGAGATTCAAATTCACAAATAGAGAGAACTAACCAGCACAATCGCATAACACAAACTTAACATTTAACAGACGTATCACACTATCACTTAACACTAAACAGAAATTTATTACTCCTGTTGTTTACGAAATAATTTTTTTTAAAAATCGACATACATACGCAATAACGCACGGTATTCCTGAAGTAATTTTAGAGTATAGTAAGCCACATGCAAATGAAACCAATCCTGTACAAAAGTAGACATTATCTTGTTATTTAACACCCAGTATAAAATTATTAACGCGGAAACGCATTTAAGAAATATTGTGTAAACTCAAACGCAATGGTCAAAATATGCAAGAGATTCAAATTAAAAAATAGACGAAAAAAAAGAGCACAATCGCATTAAACCAAACACATCATTTAAGAGACGTATTACACTTATTTAAAACTACTATACTCTAAAATTACTTCATGATTACCGTGCATTATTGCATATGTATGTCGAATTTTAAAATTCTTTATTTCGTCAACAACCGGAGTAATAAATTTCTTGTTAGTCCTAAATAACAGTGTAATACGTCTGTTCAATGATTTTTTTAGTTTAATACGGTTGTGCTTCTTAGTACTCTCTATTTTTGAATTTGAATCCCTGGTTTGGTTTAATGCGATTGTGCTCGTCGGTTCTGTCTGTTTTTTAATTTGAATCTCTTGCATATTTTGACCATTGCGTTTGAGTTTACACAATATTTCTTAAATGCGTTTCCGCGTTAATAATTTTATACTGGGTGTTAAATAACAAGATAATGTCTACTTTTGTACAGGATTGGTTTCATTTACTTGTGGTTTACTATAATCTAAAATTACTTCATGAATACCGTGCGTTATTGCGTATGTATGTCGATTTTGAATTTTTTTTTATTTCGTAAACAACAGGAGTAATAAATTTCTGTTTAGTGTTAAGTGATAGCGTGATACGTCTGTTAAATGTTAAGTTTGTGTTATGTGATTGTGCTGGTAAGTTCTCTCTATTTGTGAATTTGAATCTCTGGCATGTTTTGACCATTATGATTTAGTTTTTACAATATTTCTTAATTCGTTTTCACATTCAAAATTTGTTTCTTGGTGTTAAAATTTAGAACTGAGTGTGTACTATTGATTGTATATGTATTTTTGTAATTGGTTGTAGTGTTTTGAGGTCGTTGGTACTCTTTATCGTGTCATGCGGGTTGCATAAATAATTGTCTTTGTCAGTTTTTTTTCGTAAATCGCTTGAGTAATGACTTTCATTTTAGGGTAATAAATTAGTAATAAATGTGCTCTAAACATTCGTAATAGTTTGGATCGTTTGTGCTCATTTTTTGAATTGGGTTGTGCTAGCGTGACAGTCACGCTAGCACAACCTTTAAAGGGGGTAATAAATTTAATTTTTGGGTAATAAATTAGTAATAAAAGAGTACTAAATATTCCACTTGGTTTGATGTGATTGTGCTATGGTGGTTGTGCCAGCTTGACATGGCCACCTGGCGGTCCTCTTGACAACCGACTGCGACGAGACGCGACAGAATATTAACGAAGGATTACTCCAAAAAACACGCGCTGTAATGGGAGGATTACTCCAAGAAGCGCAAAGCGCTCAACGCCTCTAAGGGGCTTGGAGATGCGTAGCGTCAAAAATAGACACAACGAAAACGTAGAACCCAAACAACTCCAATGGTATGGCCATCTAATGAGAATGCATGCTGACAGAATACCAAAACTTGTTTTTGAGTGGATTCCTTTCGAAGGAAGAAAACGAGGAAGGCCAACAAAATCTTGGAAGTCCATCATCGACTCAACAATGACGAGAATAACAGGAAGATGCTTGGTGGAATCAAAAACATTGGCGTGTAGTGTGAGAAACGGACATTAGAACCGTAAAATACTCGCTTAATAATTTAAAAAAAACAACAATGTCTCAACTATGTCTTCTGTAGAGTGGGTATTGCCACACCAGTAACTGAAAAAATGGGCAGGAGGAGGACTACCCCAATTTCACTCATCTTTCCTCACACACCTTTAAATGAAGGGAGGTAACTAAAAACGATACACTGACCACGAAGCTTATAAGTTTTCACGTACTACATTTCTGGCTTTGGCTCGACACATTTTGTATTCGCTCAAAAATGAGCCTCGTTATTGATTGTTCGCGGACTGCAGTGGCACATTGGCATGCTCACGTCCACAGGAGAATCCGTGGACTTTGGGATGTCAGAGGCTATGTCAGCGGTAAAATATATCAACGTCCATAAATCGATGATCTTATAAGCGAGTTATTTTTAAGTGTTCGAATCAGCACGCTAGTTAACTTGAGGAGGTTGAACAACGGCAAGTATTGAAGTAAAAAAAATTGACACACACACAGGCCGTCAAGAACATTCCACTCTAAGATGGTAGGGGGAAAAAAGATTGAAGAGAACCATATACACGGGAGAAAAAGTGCTCGAAGCCAGTGAGGAATGAGGGTCATGACTAGTATTTAGAACAATTAAATTCTGACGGCCTCCAAGGTTTTCCAGAATATTACAACCTACTTCTTTGGAAGGGCCCTGAGTCACATCACACGGGACTGAAGCCTAGAAAGACAAGAAAAGCCGGCCCGATGGCCAAGATCGCCAAGGCAGTAGTGTCGTAGTGACCTGGAACCGAAGGGTCGCGGGTTCGATTCCCGCCTCGGGCATGGTTGTATTTGTGTTCGTCCTTTCACCACTTATCATCACCATTTTGTTTCATCTTCATAGTTACCAGAACATTAACTCCAATAGTGATCGCTAATAACCTATGATTGATGCGATCTTAAATACTCCCCCCTCCCAAAATAAAGATGGGGAAGCTGCAAAGACTTCAAATTCTTTGGTAATAAGGCTAGTCGAAGTGAAATACGGCGAATCATTTCAGGCAAAAACAAAATCAATGTCTTCTCCTTAATTAGGTGAACAAATGCTTATGTGCGGTGAAAAACGCTTCGTTATCACAGATGTTTTTTGACGATTTCTTTTTTTATTATAACGGCCAGACGTTTATGCTTTAACTGAGACAATACGATAAGGACATTTCTAAATATTGGCGAAGAAAAGAAAGATCTGCTTTTCTTTGGATACAAACGACATAAAACGCAAATTTGTGAATTGACGGAATTGGGGTGCATATTACAACAGCTCTGTATTACGCGTGACCTAGCGATCGTGGCCGACTTTGCCAGCTGGCCACCCGATTGCAGTGCACTCGTTCGTTAATGACCTCCCAAAGTAAACAAGGATGCCTAGAATCTTGGAAATGAGTACAAAGTTCCGGCGAAGAGGCTATAACGAAATTTGGAAAATTAAAAAAAAAACACTATCTACAAGAATCTATTCTTCCGAGATCAAAACTGTAAAGAGATTATGAACTATTAACAATATGGGGAAAACCCTGGTGTTATTTTCCACCTGAAATGACTAATCCTGCATATTTCTAGAGTTATACATTGTCCGAAAGCTGCCAAGACAAAAAATACTCCAGATTTTATGTTAAATTGCATGATCCTGTTTTCCGGGGGCAAGGATTCTTCCAGAAAATCACATTTAAAAGTCAATGACAAATGAGTAGTTACACTATAACGCTAACATAAAAATAATATTTTTGAACGGTTTCTTAGCCCCCGTGCACACACATCTACAGCCAAAAACGTGTTTTTTTTTATTTCAATTTTTTTCGTCAACTTATCACTATTTTATCTAATTGAAAAAAACATCAAAAATAATAAAATAATATATACTATTAAAAAAACATTTTCTGATATTTTCCAACACCAAATTCAAACCCAAAAAAATATTTTTGAAAAATATAACAAAACTTTACTGTGTCTTAGAACGCCGAAACAAGCTCGAAAAAATCTCAAAAGTTTCTCTCAAGACAAAATTGTTGTGTTTTTTTCTAGATTTGTTCAACCGCCAGGCTACAATTAAAATAATTTTTAAAAAATTGGCATTTCCTGTCTTTAAATCACCTTGACTTTAAAAGTACTTTGAAAATGACTGTAACAATTCTGTGCAATTATTTTAGTGTATATTATTACTTTTGTATACATTTTGTAGCATCCAAACTATTTTGACTTTGGAATGAAGTTACAATATGTTATGTTCGGCATGAAGTAAGAGGATCTGAATTTACATGGAATCTAGTAAGATCAAAGCCAGCAAGACTGGAGGCTGTTATTCGTGCTAAAGATCATTTCCCAGAATATGTCTTATTTTTGTTTTTTCTGAAGACAAATTGGCAGTGTATGTTAGTTTTTAGGGTGAATTGCATATGCATTAGGAGAAGTTTCATTTATTTGTATTCACTTATTTCAAGATATTTTTGTAATGTATGAGTGACGAATTTGTATTAATATCTATATTTGTTTTGTGCCTCACAATCCTGTAAAAAAATATTTTTTCTATGTCAGTTTGTGTTTTCTTAAGAAATGTAAGGTCAGTTTTGAGAGTTACTGTATGAGAGCTACCATATCATGATAGCTCTCATACTCATGATAGCTCTCATACATATGAAACATAAATAAACCTTTATATGGCATTCAGATCCAAATTGTTTCACAAATAACAAAACTTAACAAAAAGCATCTCTCTAAGAAGTCAAAAAACAGAGCCATCTGATATGACGCCACAGAAAAATAGCAAAAAAGACAAAAAACATTTCACTCTCTTGAATACGATAGTACTTGTAAGATAACCCTTATTTTTTATTACAGCCCAGCATCATCTTGCCAATGAGCTCTCGTCTTCTGGAGTTGAATACTATTCCTTTTGTATTTCTTCCCACAGTTTGTGTACAGTAGTTGCCTTTAGTCATGGGTCGATACCTGAATTTCTCGATACTCAATACCGTTACCTGTCTGAGAGTTTAGATACTCAATACCATTCTACATTAAAGGCTCAGCAGCAAAAGTACTTCAATCAGAATTGAAAGAATATATTTTGTTCTTCACACATGCATACATGAACTATTTTAACATTTAAAAACTATTGAGATGAACATACATTTTTTAAAGGTTTTAAAGATTCTTAGGAAAAGTAACATTCTAACTCATTCTGGGTCCATTCTATTTCTTTTTTTTTTTTTTGGTCACATATCAATCCAGCTGTACTGGAAAGTCTCTCCCAAAACACTGTAGCTGATGGAATGCACAGGTATTGAACAGTCCTTTTTCTTAAATTGGAAAGAGTCACTTTGTTTGTCCAGTAAGATAGTACATTTGCATCAGGAGGAAGAAAGTCCGCACATTTAATTCATCTTCTTGTGCTGTGGTTTCATATACACTGCATGATATTTCCAGGTCACTCTTCGGAATATTCCTATAAAGAGGCATGTCATTGCATTTTCAAGGGTTTAGTAGTTGAGGATGCATACAAAATAAATTAAATGAATTAAAATTTTGAACAATAAATGCTTGTCTAATTTGAAATTTCTAATGTAGATAATGAAAAAGAGTTGTTCGGAATCAAATACAGTGATTTATATTTTTTTTAACTGCTGAAATATCGGAGAATTGAAATCGTGATTAAAGGGTGCATGGTGTATCTAGGTTCAAGATGTTTAATTAATCTCTTGAATCTACTGTCCTCAATAATACTGATCAATTGATCATCTTTGCGTATCATGTAAGCAAATTTTCTTGTTATTGCTTTTGAATGGTTGTCTCCTGATTTAAATTTGTTCTTGGTGGCCAAAACATCAATGAGTGTTGCTTGATTTGTGTTGAAACTTGATGATCTTGATAGAATCTTGCCATGGGTCAATAACTTCTACCACTTCACTTGTACGATCTGCGATGATTCCAACGTGCGGTGCATCATTAGTTGACTTGGCTCTCTTGTGTTCGGTGGAGGTGAATACTACCCGGTGTATTGATGTACCTTTTTTTTTCCAATTACTAGTATTCTGTGGTTTTTCACCAGGCGAAAATGTTTTTTTACATATTCCACAATTAGCACGATTGACATCTTTCCAGTCCTCTTCAAAGTAAATCCACACTTCACTCTTTTTGTTTATGGAATGCAGTAATCTATTCGTCTTTCGGTCACTTTTAAATGCATAACTGAACTCAAAAGCTCCGTCAGATGCCTCCGCGGTGGGCTGAGGAGGGAGTATCCCTTGAAGAAACGCTGTCATCGAGCATTGCTTATCGTGCCTGTTGTCACTAGATTGCTGGGAGCTCACAAGGAAGAGTTTGCCAAGTATGAATTGGTCGCGAATTGCGTGCTATCTCAAGAGATGGTGATAGGCGCGAGTGGGATAAAGAGCGGGGCACGGCGCTCGGACGTTGCAGCGTTGGGTAATTTCAACGACTTACAGTCTACACAGTGAATCCGAACAGACGGACACTTCCTTGTTGCTAACAGAAGAAAAATAGGAGAAAGAGGAATGTAAAGAAGACCATTCTTCCGTAAAATCAGAAGAGATAGGGAATGGCATAAATATAATTAAAAGTATCGATCGCTATCGATACCACTCGCATATCGTGGTACCCATCCCTAGTTTCCTTGGATTTATCAATCCTTCTATCAAGACTTTCGCACAAATTTTCAATTGGATTTAAATCTAGGGACTGTGGTGACCAATTCAAAACTATCACTTTTTACTTCTCAAGAAAGGACTTCACTAACTTTGCCGTATGTTTTGGGTCGTTGTCTTGCATTAACTTCCAGACGAAAGGCATTTCCTAACGAGGAAAAGGAAGCATAGCTGACATTATTATTTCTTTGAATATCTCCGCATTCCCAATTCCATTTATACGGAACAATTAACCCATACCATACTAGGAGAAACATCCACACACTACTACACTACCACCTCCATGTTTCACGGTTTTAAAGTGTACTTGGGAATGTTTTCCTGACTTGGAGGGATTCACACGTACTCCTTTCCATCAGAAGAAAACCTAAACCTTGGATTCCTCCGTACCACCAAGAACCTTCCTTTTCCTAACGTCTTTTTGCAAAAGTCGTTTCACAATATTTGGTTTTGACGCGTGGTTTTCTTTTTGCAATACGTCTGTTGAGTTGTAAAGCTCATAATATTCTCTGAACAGTTAAAGAAGATAATTCAACGTCATACACCTGATATTTTTTTTGTTTCAAGCAAGCTGCTGACGGGAATGGATCCTTCAGAATTTCTAAGCAGATTCGTTGATCCATTCGTGGGATGTTCTTCGCGGTCTGTCTCGATTTTCAGGAATCTACTTCGTCTGTTGACATTTGTGAATTGCATACAGGACTCTCTTTTGCGAAACACACAGTTCTTTAGCAATTTTGTTCACTGAAACACCTTTTTTCACACGCTGAAAATCCCTCGCAATTTAGTCTCAGTAGTGTGGTTTGCACGACCCATCTAGAATGTTCAATAAAATACCCTATATAAGAAAACCATGTGCACATATGCAATCACAAACAATTCAAATAGAATCGAAATAAGGGCCGGTTTCACCAAACTTGTTCAAGTATCTCACTAATCGCGTTTAAAGTAATCACGATTAAAATTAAACTCACAATATAATCGCATTTATATGTGCATCTGTTTCACCACTGAATATATAATCTGGATTAAGTTAAGCCAGTTTTCATGCTAAAATCCTGAGGTTGGTACTGGCCGTGGAGCATTCTGAGCCAAAAATGTTGTCGTAAACTCTTGGCAAGCACAAAATTGTATGAGGTCCATACAGACTTTGTGTTGGTAACGATATATTTTAACATCCTTGCTCCTCTCTGCTGCTAACTGGCAGGAATAAAATATTTTAATGTAATAAGAAATGAATTTTTTTGTTAAATTATATCTGTACTGTATAAAAGAAACTAGAGGTAGTACAGAATGGCACAGACTTTCTCATAGCGATTTTTTCTGATTTCCTTGGTGAGGCAGTTGACAATACCTTACACACAACAACATATAATGGAAGTAAATATACATGTTGATTGGTAAGTGGATGTAGTGTGTCACTCATTGACGTGGAATCACATCACAACACCTCAACGTATTTACAATTAGTTGAATGTTAAAAAGAAAAGGAAGCTAGCCAAGCATGTACTATATAAAAGAAAACATATTTCTGGTAACCAAGACAATTGTTAAGGTGAAAAATCAATTACAATGAAAGATAAAACAATGTTCAGACAAGGTTAACAAAAAATTCATATTGAAGTTACGATCATAGTTACTAAAGGCAATGTTAGCCACCTCATTTCTTGTTACACTTATCAATGTTTTTATTTCAAGGTATTATAACAAAATTGATATTGTCAATACAACTTGAAATGGTTTGGGTTTTTTCTTTTCTTTAATCTTCTTTTCCTTCTATAACTATATTCTCATCAACATAAATGTAAGTATGTGATTAATAACAACTGTTGTATTAGTTTACACTTTATACTAACTTTTCACTTAAGAATCCAATATTCCTAGGTTGTGTACATTGCAATTTGTATATGTGAATGATTTGCATGTATTATGTTTATATATGTAAGTAGGTACATTTTATTTACGTTCTTATACTTTTCTCAGTTTTCTTTGTTTATTTTTAATTTTTTAAAATTTAGATAAATGCTTTTCATATCTACTGCTCTGATGTATGTCTAGATGAACATAGTAACAACAATATTTAAGAGTGTTACAAGCTATCAGCTGGCTAACATTCTCTGCAATAATCACCACCATAGATTCATTTTTTTGTTAACCAGAACCGAGCATTGTTTATACACATTTGGAATAGACTGTTACCAGAAGTATATTTTGTTTCAAATAATACATGCTTGGTCAATTTCCTTTTGTTTTGAACACTGCTAATTGTAGACATAGTATGGGTGTTGTGAGGTACCATCATAGAAGAGTCATAAATTACTTTTGGTTATCAGTCAGCATTTGTATTTAGCTTCATTATTGGTTACTGTGTGTAAGGTATTATCCATTTATAATAGTTTTTTCAAACGGATTGTCATTTTAGTGTAATTTTTTTTAAAGTGTAAGTGTAAATAAAATTGACTTGTTTTTAAAATATTGCTTTTCGATTTTATGTACTATATGATGATATACTTGCATGATGGATATACATTTTCAGAAATGTGGACAAACAAATAATTAACACTATATTCTATTGATCACGAAGCATGAACCTGCTGCTACCATACTACTATAATACTGTGTTTAAATAACCGCAAATACCATGGGTTTCATTCATCAAAACGACAAGGAGTAGCAATCCAATGTAGGCCCACGAATGTTCCAAATATCAGGTTTTGCTCAAGATCTTTGTCATTCTGCATTTTACATTTGACAGTCTTTAAATGTCATTGTAATAAAACGAGATCATAATGTGTCGAAACGAGGATGGACAGCTGATAATGACGATTATCTGGGCTTAAACGGCCGATCTTGGGCGTTTAACTCCACGCGAGTTTAACTTCCAGTAATCGAGTTTCAATCACGCGGTGAAACTCGCGACAACCTTAAACGCGATTAAACACCAAGATAAACGAAGTTAAAACCAATCGAAGGTAGGGAAACCGGCGGTATGTCGAAAAACTACTATTATATTATAAATGTTTACAGTGACTATTATTATCACTGATGAAACTCCTACCTTTGAATCTTGATTCTACTCTGCCTAGCCCGAAACGTGGTTCACTGACTGCTGTCTCGTGTTGATAGGTTAGGTTAGGGTTACCAATTATAAACACGGGCCGAGACATTCGCGCGGGAAATCTATTCTGGTTATCTTTGTTAGCATACGAGGCCCTAGGGGCGGCTCTATTTTATTGACCGCCACTGTACGCGTAGTCGGTGAAGTTTGCTGAAGGTAGGAATGCAGTTTGTGTAAATCGATGCGGATCTTAATTTAAAACTGTTTGCCAAATCATAGATATTTAATCAGATTGGTTTAAGACGAGAGAAACGGAACAATCTTTCGTGTGTGAGTAGAAGAATGGTTGGAGTCGTAACGAAAGACAAATGTTCCAGGATTCAGGACGACATCGGCCAAGCTTGCTGAAGGAACTTCGACAGATAAGTGAGATTTATTTACGGAGAACTCTCATTGTAAATGTTCAAGGCTAAGATTGTCCTAAGATTTTAAGAGAACGAGTAGATTAAGAATTTAAAGAACAAATTAACAAATGTCCATATTAGAAAAATTCTAAATTTTAAAAATAAAACGGATCCGAACATGCGTGAATGAGGAGAACTGTGAATATTTGTTGACTGATTTTTTCGCGTTTCCTCCGCGTCCACTGCTTTGGTCATTAGTCCAGTAAATGTAGTGCACGTTTTTCTCTCGGGAGATGGCGGTGATCTTCCCCTACTAGATGGCGAGATCCGGCACTGACCTACCGTCGGCTAATGGGTTTCTCCCACCAGCGGGCACCGCCCTAGCCGGGACAAGCTCTAAGCTCCCGATCGGTCTCCCGGAATATGTGGTAGTGTAGTGCGTGTTAATTTAAGTGTATGTGTGTGTGTGTGTAAGGGGAGAAGATAGGACAAGGAAGATGAAGGAAAGATCGCGCGCCGTTTCTTAGGGTACTGCTCCGGCATTCGCCTGATGTAGATCAGAGAAACCACGGAAAATTACCGATCACAGTAGCCGGTCGCTAGAAATTCTCCTCCAGACAGCAACTGAATTCGACCTAGACGAAAAGCTACTGTCGAAAATCCTGCCGCCGTCAGGACTCGAACCTAGGACCTCCCCGCCCCAGGCGCTGCAGCGACATCACTCAGTTGATGCTACTGCTCCCGGTTTGAATATTTGTGTGAATGTAAAAATTTGTTTACATAATTTTGTCCTGTGTTCGAAAGTAAATATTGTTTCATAAATTCAATGCTCAAATAAAAAAAATTCAAATTAAACAACAGTAGCCATTCTTGCACTACTGTAATAAGTTCAATTTACGTGTGGTTTTATTATTACAAAACAATGAAATTCATTAAAACTACCCAACAAATAAACTTTCCAGTCATATTTTCGTATGAGGGGTGGATTTTCAGGCTCACGAATTCGAGTATCATAAAGAAGCCCTACGAACGTAAAACGTGAACCAGAAAAAGACGGTGTTGTTATAAGTACAATTAAAAACTGAGCTAGCAAATAATAACAATTAAATGATAGGGTAGATTTTATTAAAATTAAAGTGAGAAGACTGACGAGTGCAGAGGATATTTCAGTATGTTATCAATATGTAAATGATGGGTACCGCTTGTATACATATTTTTGCTTCTTTTTTTTCAATAGAATTGTGTATATCTAGTTTTAAATCATTTACTCACTGTACGCTTCCTGAAACTTTCATAAATCACTTCATGTATAAGTATTAAATTTAAGTTTGAGTATCTTCGTTAATCGCACTTAAGATCAAACTTTGTTAACCAGTAAATACCGGTTACGCAAGACACCCCCAATAGCTGTTGGGGTTTTCATATAAATTATATCTTTAATTTTGTTGTATAATGGATGATACCTCTTTATATGTTAAAATAAGTAAAAAATAAATAAACCAGAATTTTGTTTACCAATCTTTTCTTAGACATTACAAAACAAATCTTCCTCTCAGGGAAAATGGATTTCAAATCTGTGAAGAATTACCACAAAAGAATACAAATCACTCATCGGAAACCAAAACGTACGCATTTTTTTGTCGCAACCCTATGTTATTTGTTGTTTCTATTATTGGATAATAACTTAAGGTAAGCTTTTTTATTTTTAATAATCTGAAGGTTTAGCCTACATTCATAGTATACCCTATTCATTTGCGTATTGTTTTCAGGGGTAGTAATTTTCCCCGGATCTTGATGTACACTTGGCATACTACTCGCGCAACTTTTCTTGAAAGATGTATAGAAAAAATGTGGGCGGCGGGGGGGTATTAATTACAAAGTCAGCCACTAGAGTATATACAGTAATGCCAACATCTGGAAAATCAAAGTCAACCTGCTATGTGTTCGGCCAGGTCACACTAGATAAAGAGTTTCAGGTACCTCCCTTGAAGGACCTGGACCTGCTTCAGCCATTTCTTTAGATAATGGTAATAAAGCTGAATAGAAGTTTTTGACTATGGAAGCAACCAGCTTCGACCAGCTTCTGTTTCGTGCCAACGAAGTTTTAATGTTTGGAATGTTGTCATCAGTGCTCACTGCAAGCTTTTGCCTTCCACTGTTTAATGCTCAAGGGAGGGGGAAGCAAGGTCATTGTTCAAG
Organism: Teleogryllus oceanicus; assembly: GCA_964035755.1. Taxonomy (NCBI): domain Eukaryota; kingdom Metazoa; phylum Arthropoda; class Insecta; order Orthoptera; family Gryllidae; genus Teleogryllus; species Teleogryllus oceanicus. Next base: position 167,018,904 of record CAXIVR010000001.1, on the reverse strand, counting down.
AAAAGTTGCGCGAGTAGTACTTTATTTTTTATTTATTACTTTACAAATTTTTGTTTTGCCCTATTGAGAATTTTGAGTGTTATATAGCTACATTCTGCTATTAAATTAACCTGGTGTCTCAACTGATAACTTGTCTACTTTTGCATGGATTTTCATTGCATTTACTCATATATATATATATATATATATATATATATATATATATATATATATATATATATATATATATATATATATATATATATATATATATTTGTTATAGCGTTGTTGTGTAGCAGCGTCTCTACTGAGCATCACAAGAAAAATAACATTAATTTTAACAATGATACATAATGTATTATTTACCATTTGGACTGTATAAATTAGTATAAACAACCTGTAACAACTATTGTACTACAGCTTCCGGGTCTATGACCCCCATCTCGATCAGGTTTTTCGTTCAGTTTCCCTGATCCATTGAGCAAATGCTGAGATGGCCCCTTGTTTTGCTTCTGGACATAAATGTAACTTCATTTTCTGTGCACGTCTTATAGAATTCAGTGGGAAATACAATTATTCAAATTATCGTTTCCATGTTGTCGCGCAGGAAGTATTATTCGAAGCACAACATATAACCAAAATTTATTGCTTATTCTTGAAAATAGATTTTATTACATGGGAGTTTTTTTTCTCCCTTTCAAAATTCAAAATTTAAGTAGTATATGACTTAGTGTAGGGATCACAGAATTTTGAAAATGTGCACACAATTCACTCTTCCCCATAGCACGTCATACGCAGTTTTTAACTGTTTTTTGACGTAAAATAAATAACTAAATAAACCCTTGTTGGGCGTTGAGCGCTTTTGTTGGAGTAGTCCTCCGTTACCAAGTAATTACTATCATTACTTCACTGTTGTGTAATTACTAATTACTGTGTTTGTCGCGTCTCGTCACGTCGGAGTCAGTCAGTGCCTTTTATTCCTTCGGCCTGGGGGACGCCGTTAGATCCCAGGGTTCCTTGCCGGTCACCCAACCAGGAACCCACGAGTCTCGAATTCGCTTAACCTTCGTGACTTCACGGAGCGTAGTAAACGAATTCGCCTAGCGCCGCCGGCTACACTAGAGATAAAGTACAAATGAGTGTGGTGGGAAAATCCAAAATATGACAGTTAAAAAAGTACTTTTGAAGCATTTTTTTGTATAATACTTCCCAGCCGCCTCATTACAAGGTTCATGGCTAAATTGTTCAGAGTATTCTTCCGGGTTTTAATAATGTATTAACAGTGGCACATCCGGCGGGAGGAGGCTTCATACCCCTCCTCAGACGCCAATGACACACACAAATATAGTTTTTACTAATTTTCTACAGTAAGTCATTCGATACTTCAATGAAATATTTTACATACTATACATCAAATATAAATCAACAAATAAATATGCATTTTAAATTCAGCACACGTGAACTTTTCTTTTAAAAAAACTGGGCACATATCTGTACCTCCCCCACACAAATACAGAAAAAAATCACTTTTGTGCCATTGCTTATGAAACATAAACAACCAGTTACAAACATCACTTTATTTTTAAAAAATATTCTGCTTAAAATATACTCAATTACTTGAAAAGAGCATAACTACTGCAATGTACCAACCTGCTGAACCAATGGTTCCAAGAGATGAGCAGACTGTTTTCCAACACAACGAACTGCAAAACGTAAGCATCGACAACATCGCTCCATTACTCTGATGTCACCCTGGTATTTGTTACATGCTTTGGACAGAACAGGCCAAATCTACAAATTAAAGAAAATATAATTCAATTTATTATTTCACATGAAAGGTTCCAAAACACAGAAAATCAAATTCTGCAGATCCTTTCTGTACCTATTTCAGGGATACCACCAATGTGCTTTTTGGAATTGAAAGTTTTATCGAATATAATTGAAAGTTTCCCTCAGTTTCCCAGGTTTGAGAATATACATTTTCAGGTTCTATTTTGGGCATTACAACACATTTCATTCTGTTCATTCTAACCCGTACTATGTTACTCATGCTCTTTCCTCTCACATCCCAGTACTAAAGAATCGTATATTGCACAAAAAAGAGCTTTAAAGAAATCTCGGATTTTTTCTTTTTCTAGAAAATATACATTTCTAATTCATATTTGACTCCACTTGAAATTTTTAAGAAAGTATTTTTTTCATCTGGAAAGTCAATCTCGAGAATGATGTCAAGCAAGTAGGAATGTTTTTACAAAATGAATATTCTGCTATTGACATGACTAAACATGGGACGTCACAAATTTTGAGGATAACTTTATCTGATGTGCATTTTCCATTTATCAAAAAAATGCAAATTTTTTATTAATAACTTAAAAATAAGGAAATGTGAGCTTAATAAAATTGGAAGACTCCCATTTTCAATAAAACTTTTGAATATTCAGAATCAATTTTCAAATTTGCTTGAAATGTCCTGCATTTTAATTTTCAGAATTTCATTCATAACATAATCGATTCTGCAATAACTTTTTAAAAGATATTCACTAATAGTATTTAAATTTAAATTACGTGTTATTTAAAAAAGTATGTCCTTTATACTTTACAATCCATTTTATATGGATAGAGAACATTTAATCATCTGATTTTGTAAAAGATTTCATTATGTTTGATTTTTAACATACTTAAATGATTTCAAACTTCATACTAAACTTTTTTAATATTAATTTAGGGCTGTATCTAATAATTTACCACATGCCATTATCATGTACTGAGTTGAATTATCGCTTTATGATGACATGTATGAATCTACGTTAAAAGCTGACGAGGAATCTCCAAAAAAAATCTAGATTTTCAAATCAGTTTTCCCGTTTTTCCAAGTTTTTTCAAATTCTCGTTTTCCCCCCTGGTTTTCAAGGATTCGGTCTCCACGCTAAATTTTTGTGGTATAAAGACTTTGAACATATCTGGCAGAATAATGCAAGTCGCTTCTGGAAGAAAAAAATTTATGGTGAACATAATCTAGTCACACAAAAGTACAACAAATTTTCATAAAATAAAATAAAAAACATGAAATCCTTCCTACCTCTGTTATTACTGGCTGACAAGGATGCACAGCGCCATTGTCAACTGGAGGTTTTGTATGTCTGAAAACCGCAGCTAAACGATCAAACCAAAGTACAGGATCAGAGTTGGTGCCTCTCTCTGTTTTAACATCGTTCTGGAAAGAATGAACAAAATCAATATAAAATATGATACATTACTGAAACTTTGTTGTGATAAAAAATTATGGGTAGTCCTTTAACAATATTTCTATAGATTATAATTGGAGTCAAAATGGCAATTGTGCAATACACCCTCATGAAACATAAGTAACAAGAGAAGTATGTAGGTTCTAATAAAACACATTTCAACCATGTTTCAAAATGCCAGATTACTAATTTTATCAAGGCATTATTTACGTATCATTGAAAATGGAATATACAAATTATAGTTTCAAATAGAATGCCTTTAAACTATTGTAATTAGTTACCCAAACAAGACACTCAAGACAAATCCTAAACCAAATCGATAATTCTTACTGATGACAGAAGGTACTCACATTATAAACACATCTAATATTTTTACTTCCCACGATGATTCTTCTGCACTAATAATAATAATAATAATAATAATAATAATAATAATAACAATAATAATAACAATAATAATAATAATAAATTTAAAATTAAAAATTAAAAAATCTGAAAACTGTTATTTTATGTTTGTGTTACAATGCCTTAATTTGTTTTCTTGCTATCATGCTTTGATATTATATCTGTGTGGATCCATGTGAAACCAAAAACTTTGAGGGTAAAATAACAATAATAATAATAATAATAATAATAATAATAATAATAATAATAATAATAATAATAATAATAATCACAATATACTCTTGCTCACACCCTTCTCGCTATATTGAACTTGCTTAAATAATCAACAAACAACTATACAGTTTCTCCTAACAATCGCCAATGGGGCTACCCTCAATTAAACCCTCAATTTTCTGGAGCCCTTTTTCGCGTAATTTTACGTGAGCTATTTTTAATTTTTGTTTAAGGTTTGTTTAAACAATTTTTCTCAAAAATCCCCCAATTTTTTTAGTTCGATTTTGACCTCAGATAGTGTAATGGAGGCTTAAAAGAATCGTGAGGATATCATGATTGTTGAAATCCCTGATCTTTCGAAAATTGCAAAAATTCCAAATTTTTTTCAGTCCTCCTATTATTAATCTGAAGATAATTATTTTTCATGTTCTCCGTTAATTTTAAACAATTGTTTTTTCAGAAACGGCTGCAATTTATTTCTTTACTTGTTTTTCGCTAATGTGGCAAAGAACGGTAAAGACAGTGTTGCTAGCCCCATTTGCGGCCCACTCTCTATATTCTCGAAAATTGAAAGAAAAAAATCGAAATGGGAAATTCGGATTTCTCGGGTTTCGTTTGAGGCAATGTCCCTACCATGGCCATGTAATTTGAGAGGTGCTTAGAAGTCACTAGAATTTTGAGAAAAAAAAAGATTACGTTTAATAATATTGAAGCATTAAATTATTGTAAATTGTGTTATTTAATGGACTTAAATGTGAAAACGAATTATCAGTACGCGTTGCGTGGTAAGGTTCAGGAATGAGTAGTAATACTTGTAGAAGGGAGTAGTTTTAATAAATGCAACAACGTTATATTTAATTATTATATTTTTCTATCCATTTGCATTTTGTTGCTACCGGTATAAAGAATGCTGATTTGCAAAATGTGTAAGCCATACGAATCCGACGGTCATTGTTGCTTGTTTGCAACCCATTGTTGCAACGCCGCACTGACAACAGAAGGCGTTGGTGACGGCCACCATTGGTTCGCATAAATATAATCTAATAATTTTACTTACAGCTAAAATACGCATCTCGCATCGTCGGTACGTTTATGTAGGACGTGAATAGGTGGAACTAGAGAATATCAATAGCAGAACGCTGTTTTCGTTTAAACAATTGAATTTTTTTAATGTATTTTTCGTGCAGTTTAAGAATGTTTCAATTTGAAGTTGAAGTGTAAGATAGAAATTGTCATATTATAACATTACAAAACCACTAACAATATTGCCAGGAAGTATATGCTGTTCTAGCACCACTAATTTCATAAACTATAGACAACACGTTAGCCATAAGTCACTTTTTTAGGCAGTTAAGTTAATAATCAATCGCATCTTTATTTGGCTGCTATTGAGCTAATATTGCAGCGTGTCGATTATTTACCAAGTACCATAACATAAAATTCTATCTAAATAAGAAAGCATAACCAAATTTCTATATTATAAATATTTTGTAATTTCAAACAATTAAAGCGTAATAATTAAATTAAATTATGAAATATAATACGCAATTGGCTTCTAATTAACACAAGAAATAAAACCAAGAAAATAAAAATAAATACAATTAAAAAGGTTTTTCTTTAGGATCTTTACATTAACTGCATAATTTCCAAGACAGGTTAATGTGCGAAATACTCCATTTTAAACCCGTGTTCTTCTGTTGGACTTTGGTAGGAATGGAATGTAACGGACCTTTATATACGAAGGTGATTCAAAAAGTAACAACAAACTTTTTTTTACGAAGCATATGTTTCACATACAGATACAAACAAGATGTCATCTTCCTTCATAACTACCCTCCATTTCGATACACTTCTCATACCGTTGCACTAACTTTTCTATTCTATTGAAGAAAAGGTTTTCGGTTGTGCCCGCAACCAAGAGTGCACCGTTCTTTAACCTCATCATCACTTCCAAATCGAGCGTCCTTCAGGGGCCCAAACACATGGTAATCCGAAGGAGCCAGATCAGGGCAGTACGGGGGATGCTGTACGACCTGAAATCTCAATCTCTGAATGACGGCAAGAGTTGCAGCGGCGGTGTGGGAGCGCACGTTGTCGTGAAGGATAAAAACACCTCTGGACGTTAAAAATGTATAAAAACTCCTCTGCGGCGGCACCGTATTGCTGGCTTCAGGTCATTCTACAACAAGGCGCTGTTCCGGGCACTGTTCACTGTTTCACCCCTTTGCTGATAATGCTGCAAAATCGGTCCATTCATATCCCAAAAGAGGATGAAAAGAACCCTTCCGGCAGATAGCTGAGACTTGAATTTCTTCTTGGCTGGAGAAGATGTGTGTCGCCATTCTGAAGACTGTTTTTTGATTTCTGGTTCTTAATGATGCACCCAGGTTTCGTCCCCTGTGACGATACGTGAAAGTAGGTCCTGTCCTTCAGAGTTATATCTCGCCAGAAATGATGTGGCAGCCTGAACACCCATCATATTGTGTTTTTTATTTATTTTACGTCAAAAAACAGTTAAAAAACTGCGTATGACGTGCTATGGGGAAAAGTGAATTGTGTGCACATTTTCAAAATTCTGTGATCCCTACACTGTCATATACTCCTTAAATTTTGAATTTTGAAAGGGAGAAAAACAAAAACAAAAACTCCCATGTAGTACCATCTATTTTCAAATAAGCAATAAATTTTGAATTTTGAAAGGGAGAAAAAAAACAACAAAAAAACTCCCATGTAATAAAATCTATTTTCAAGGATAAATAAGCAATAAATTTTGGCTCTTATTACTTCCTGCCGCGACAACATGGAAACGATAATTTGAATAATTGTATTTCCACTGAATTCTAGAAGACGTGCACAGAAAATGAAGTTACATTTATGTCCAGAAGCAAAACAAGGGGCCATCTCAGCATTTGCTCAATGGATCAGGGAAACTGGACGAAAAACCTGATCGAGATGGGTGTTAATCAGAGAGCGTCCTATGCACCCATCGTGCACACAAAAATCGGTGCTTGAGAACCTCACTAAAATAGTATGAGCTGATCCGAAACTGATACTCAGTTCTTTGGCTAAATTTTCTGTAGAAGCACGCCGGTCCTCACGAATCATGCCCTCGGTGCGACCCACATTCTCATCAGTAACAGCGGTGCTGGGACGACCAGAGCGTTGCTCATCTGTGACAGACGTACTTCCGCTTTTAAAGGCTTCTACTAACTTGTATACACTTCTCTCACTAATGCAGCTGTCTCCGTACCTTTTCAACATCCTTCTATAGATTTGTCGAGGTTTTACGCCCTCAGACCACAAAAATCGTACTACTCGCTGTTCTTCTACGGTGCACACTGCTAGGGGCGCCGCTATTTTGTTTCAACTGCTATTCCATTTGTCGGTATATGCTGGAACTTTCACAAAGCATCCTCTTCACTTCCCGGAAGTTTGAAATACTTGACGTTTTAATTGCATTTAATACTGTTAGCTGTTACTTTTTGAATTGCCCTCGTACGTATACATTCTTTGCTACTACCAACTTTACACTGAAAAAAAGGATACCATAAATCCCAACAAGGTTTCAATAGTTACACAAAACCTTCGTATGCGAAACAGAGACCTTGTTGCTTTACTCCCTTTCCTGGTTACAACAGCATCTAAGATTGCTGACATTGATGGACCAACCAGCTTGTGATTTCTGAGAGGTTGATGTTGCTTCATAAACGGACCTGTCGGCCTCATCAAGCCTAATCATGTTGCAGAGCACTATCTGGCCACAGCAGCCAGGTACCTTGTCAGTTTAATTACGTATTGAAGAAAATATACATTGAAAAACATTTTCCGTCTACGTTGTTACACATGTAATTTAAAATGTCAAAAGACAGACTAATTACTTACTATATATTTATCAGTATATATAGTAAATATATATAAGTATACTAAAAACTTATATATATTTATCCAACTTATTATACCACTCCCAAGGCTTTCGGCGGGCTCTTGAAAGTGCGTGGGGGGGGGCAGGATGTTGCGCGCGCGCACCAAAGCTTGCTGCAACCTGACCGCAACGCAATATTAACCGTTCATCCTAAGAAAAATCCTGATTTAAAGAAGTACAAGTGTAACTACATAACTAATTTGAGCCATCGGTTGTTAAATTAACCTTGCATCAAAACTACTGCAAACGAAAACCAGTACGAACTGCATGCGTGTTGCTGGGCGATAAGGACCTGATATCAGCCAAGGATTGACGAGGGTCAAGTCAGGAGGAAGCATGTGACGCGGCTCGTTGGACCGCAACGTCGCACCGCCGATCGGCTCTTGAATCACAAATTTTATTTCTTTAAATTTCATAGAAGTTTTAAATCGAATTTGAATTTATTGGTTTATATAATTTTTCCTTGGCAGTCACACTTGCATGTCCAAACACTAATTTCAAAGACATTGTAATATCTTCAACAATATTTAATGACTTCAATAGAGTAATCATGCTGGTTTGAATTTCTGAATTGGTGTAGGCAATTTTACAAAATTTAATTAAACACGCAATTTATTTTATTTTTTTAAATACAAGGTTTTATAACATATTTTATTTAATTTTTATGCATGCAAGCAGACTAAGAGTCTGCACCTAATTATTTTCCCCTCCCTTGTATCACTGCAGTTACCAGTGATACTGAGTAGTGATTTATGTGTGTGTGAAATAATCAATAGAACCCGAAGAATATAATCCTAAATTTTGAATCAATCTGGATGCATTTAACAAAATAACTTGCCAAATTTAAAAGTCACTTCAGAACTGGTTATTAATTTGCTAAGAAAACTTATTATTTGAGTCATCCAATTATATGAAGGCCAATCATTTCGTCCCAAGCTAAAGTGATGTGTCTTCTCCCACCTTACACAATACTAAACGTATGATTTATCCAGACTTCTGACTATACTTATTCGCTGTTATTGAGTGCACATTCTTCTCTACAATTTTTTATTGTTTTTATTTATTTATTTATTTTACGTCAAAAAACAGTTAAAAACTGCGTATGACGTGCTATGGGCAAAAGTGAATTGTGTGCACATTTTCAAAATTCTGTGATCCCTACACTAAGTCATATACTACTTAAATTTTGAATTTTGAAAGGGAGAAAAAAAACTCCCATAAAGTAAATAAATTTTAAAAAAAAAAACCCAAAAAATCTATTTTCAAAATAAATAGCAATAAATTTTTAAAAAAATTCAAATAATAAGTAAAATTTTAATAAGAACCTGCCGCGACATGGAAACGATAATTTGAATAATTGTATTTCCCACTGAATTCTAGAAGACGTGCACAGAAAATGAAGTTACATTTATGTCCAGAAGCAAAACAAGGGCCATCTCAGCATTTGCTCAATGGATCAGGAAACTGGACGAAAACCTGATCGAGATGGGGTCATTGACCCGGAAGCTGTAGTACAATAGTTGTTACAGGTTGTTTATACTCATTTACACAGTTCAAATGGTAAATAAAGCATTATGTATCATTGTTAAAATTTATGTTACTTTTCTTGTGATGCTCAGTATAGTCTCTAATTGTATAGAAACAGTTATGCAGCAGAAACGATTTCACTTGGGATTTAAACTTTTCTATTGAATTTAATCGTTTAATGTCACCTGGCAAAGTGTTGTAAAATAATGTGCATGTATTGTATGTGAATTTTTTGTAATGAGCTGTTGATACTATCACCTGATGAATATGATTTTTAGGTCGAGTGTTATAGTAATAGACTTTGGCATTTTCTGAAAATATATTCCCGCCCTTGAGCAAGTCATTTTTTACAAAAATCACTGATTCGTAAATAAGATGACACGGTAATGGTAGAATTCCCAAATTAATGAAGAGAGGCTTACATGAATCACGTGGGTGGGATTTGGTTATTATTCGTGCAATTTGTTTTTGTAATCTGAAAGTCTGGGAGCTATAAGATGTTGCATTCAGGTGATAATAACAATGGTTATGACATTAACTTGTTGGGAGTGTAGGATTTGTAAATGCAGGTCAATGAGCTTATTCATTGTCAAATGGGCAAAGAGGTTTCTAAGCAATGAGATTGATTCATATTGCAGACCCAGCAGGTAAATCAATGCTGGGCTGCAATTTTAATTCCAGTTTTTAAATTAATTTAACTGATTTGATTTCATTTGATAGTATTTTTTTTTCATTTAGATTACATGAATTGAAATAACAGAAGTAAAAAATATAAATGTGATTTATGTTGGTGATTTCTTCCATAAACATTTTTGATTTTAACTGTATGTAAACTATTTATGAATTTACTGTAATTGTAAACTAAGTGTTAATTTTATGTAGATGAATTTTGTGCTAGTGAATGCAAGAACCTAATATAATAAGGACTAATAGAATTGAACCTTTTGAACCAAAATTAATATAAACAAACAAAATATTAAATTTGTAAAATGAAAGGTTAAAAGAAATAAACAACAAAAACATTCGAAAATAATTTTCAGCTACATATTTAGCCATAACTTAAATAAATCTTGACGTTTTTATAAAATAAATGTGAATTAAATATGTTTTTTGGGGATCAGTAATAAAAGTTGCTATTTAAATGTACTTTTGAAACAGTTTCATATAGTTTTGAAACAGTTATAAAACGTTTTTAAAATAATTTTGAAACACATAAAATATTTTTGAAATAATTACTGATGACTGTAAACATGTTCTTTGTCTCCTTGTGTACTTAATCCACCTGATCACATAAATGATCAAGTGGATCATCAAGTGGTACATCAATGTTTCATTATCATTTGTTTGCTGGAATATTCAATATATATATATATATATATATATATATATATATATATATATACGTATAATATTCAGTATATATATACACATAATGAATCTATAATATATAACTTTTATTCTACCATAATAAGTCAGACTGCAGAATTTAAAGGCTTTTGAGACTTTTTGTGTAATTTATTGTGAAATTTAATTATCACTAAATGCGTATTTTTTATGCATTTATTTCCATTTTACGGTGTCTGGTCTGGTAAATATACAGATCTGTTTTGGATCAAAAATAAATAATGAATATTCTATTAATAGCAAGTACTGCCCATAACCCATCCTATATCCGTCAATGATCATTAACTTGTAATACCAGTAAGAAATGCTTAAATAAGGCAACACGTACGGCTGGCCCTTCAACCAGTATAGCTGTGCAAGCCGACACGGAAGGCCGGCTCCTTCTATCATTTTTGTCCGGATGCGTCATGACGGTGGACTGTATTCTCAAACCTGTGTTGCTCGCTTACCCCGAGCAGATCGCCAACTCTTCCATCAAGGTTGCTTCGACTCGGCCGCTTCTACCCGTGCACTTCTGACAAGGTGAATTCAGAGGAGTGCAACAAGGGACTCTTTACGATGCAACTTTTCGTTCCAACTATCTCCGTCACGAAACAGCAACAGTGAACCTGGTTGGGCCTATATTATCATACGTTCCCTTGTTACAGTATAATGGACCAGGTATACTGCAACTGTTCTTTTTTCTCCGTATTTACACCAGATATTCACTGTATGTGGTTATGCCACTGGGTGATTTCTCATGGAGTTAATAATGCATTATAACTACAACACCTTGATTTGCTTGTAGTATGGACTGTGCGTTTGCCATTATACACCCGTTAACTAACATATATTCCTTATGTACCGGAACGTTTCCAGATATTTTCAAAACAGCTAAAATTAAGCCGCTCTTCAAAAAAGGCAACAAAAATGAAATTCAAAATTATCGGCCCATCTCTCTTCTATCAGTTTTTTCAAAAATATTAGAGACTTTTTTAGGTACGAATGGAAACCTTTCTCACTAAACACGACGCGCTTTCAGATTGCCAACATGGATTTAGAAACTCAAAATCTACGGAAACAGCCATATTTTCTTTTCTTAATGATGTCGCCTCATCATTGGATCAAAAAGGGGCACCTATTGGATTATTTTTAGATCTCTCAAATGCCTTTGACGTCATTGATCATGACATTTTACTTCCAAAATTACCTTCATATGAAATCCGTAGTATTGCTCTAGATTGGTTATGTTCATACGTTAAACAACGATCTCAGATAGTGGAAATACCTTACTGGAATGATGGAACATTACGTACGCACCTTTCCGACTCTTTGCCCGTTGCACGTGGGATTTTAGGCCCTATTCTGTTCCTTCTTTACGTAAACGATATGCCCTCGACGATTCGAAACGGAAGAACGGTTCTCTTTGCGGATGATACGAACATCCTTTGCAATAAAGAAACCGTAAATAGTACAATATCAGATTATTCAAATTGGTTACGAAATAACAAATTAATAGTAAATGAAAAGAAAACGGTTTTAATGCAGTTTTCCATTTCAAATAAACCATTGTGCGCCATTGAAAATGAACTGTGTACCATTGACTGATGTTAAGGCAACAAAATGTTTAAAAACCTTACGCATACAACAAAATTTTTACGTCTCTCAATTCAGTCAAACCTTAAATTGAACGTCCAATTAAATGAATTGAACACAACCCCTTAAACGAGCTATAAGATGTATTTCCCTAGATTATTACGATATTCTAGGAAAGTACATCTTATAGCTCCCAGACTTTTAGATTACAAAAAAGAATTGTACGAATAATAACCCAATCCCACCCTCCTTATTCTTGTAAGACTCTTTTCATTAATCTCAGAATTTTACCATTACCTTGTCTGCTGATTTACGATTTTGATTTGATTTTTTCGTGATTCCGGACGCGTCAACTGCTTTGGTAGTAGTGTAGGCCCTACATGCACTGGGAAGAAGTGAAATTGAAGTTCCGCTGTTTTTTCACTCAACGCATATATTTTGAAATCGAAATGGATAACATTTCGAGTGCATGGTGTCTGAAGCAATTTGTAGAAGCTAAATCTAAAGCGACAGCAGCGCTACTGGAAAATATGAGTGCCTACGGCCCCTCATGTGAAAGGAGTGACGTCATATTTTCATTTCCTTCCGAGCGTCGCAATAAGAGTAGCGCCAAAAGTAAGTTTTGTTCACTGGTATCATGAGCTGCCTCTTATCTTTGTGTCATCGATAGTAATCAATTGTTCTCAGAAATCGATCTCCCGAGCATGTCTCGTCTTTAGGCATTCCTTTTATATCAAGAGCGTCTCTTCTCATTGTTTTACAAGAGTAAAAAGAGTAAACAGCAGCTTAAGAAACATGCAGGCGTTGGCGAAAATTCCCGAAATCGTTCGGAAAAAAGAACGTGTGTAAGGGGGATCTTCTCCTGAAGTTGAAATTTCGAGAAATGCTTCGCACGCGCTAGCGTTCACAAAAATAAACCACGATACATACACAATATATTTCGTCATTACACAAGATATTTCGGTATATTTAGGTTTAGTCACGAGACCATCTGGTCTCATAATTTGTACATGCAACATTTTACTTCGATATCATACGGATTCTTAGATTTTTAATGTTTTTCGTTGACTTCGAAGAGAAAGTTATGTCCTGTTTAAAAAAATTGGGCAGAAAATAGATTATACATGAAGGGAGATTATAATTTTTCACGATATACATTTTAAGTCTAACTGTACCGAAAACTACTTATAGGAAAAATCAATAGATCACAGCACTATCACAGGGAATTTACTTGACCAATAACGTCTGAACAAATGCTCCAATTTTCGATTTGTAAACGGTATTGGACTCCTTTTTAAAATAGACTTTACGCTACAAAGCCCTTTTTTCAGAAAAGATTTCCAAAAACTTTTTAAATTTTTTCTCATAGTTCCTAGAAGAAATTAAAAAATGTGGGCTTATAGCCGATGACGACGTGCTTTCTGAATCCAACGCCGCGTCAATCATGCAAATAGGATGAATAGGAGCGGCGTAAAGTGAAATTTCGGAAAACACCTTCCCCCCTTCCCGCTCCACGCCGTTGCGTCACTTGTGGGCCCTCCCTCCACGCGGCCAAACGGACAAACCCGGTGGCCTGCGGCGCGGGAGGCCCAACTTTCAGACAGGCAAGACGGGCAGTCGATTTATGCTTTCGTTCCTTTCAATCTCAATATATTTTTCTCCACGTATCAAACTAGTGATTCTGTAACAACCAAACGGACTTGTATCATCTGTAATAGTCGTATATCTTGCTCACATATTTCCGTCTTCCTTCGAACAACATCAAAAAATGTTTGAAGCATTACTCAAAATATCGATTCCGATTTGGAAACTGATTTCAAAAAGAAAATTGAACTAATTGTGTAGATAGCACCAATATTCCATGTCCAAACATCTTATTTTACATACATTTTACGTCTAAGATCTTCTGTTATCACACTACTAGAAAGAATGAGCCGAGATTACGCACGAGCTCTTTTATCCTACTACTCGATTATTTATTTCAAAACGGCGTTTATCTCCTTGATAGATTTCACCTGATGAATATGTTTTTCCAAGTAAAATAACCGAAGCTAATTTTAAAACTGTTTACGTACTTTCGGACAAATATGAAAAAGTAAAATAGCGCGCTGGCGAGATTCATCGTGTATCCAACGCTGTAACAAACCTTAAAATCTAATATTAAGAATCATGACATGTCCCAGCTTACATGATAAGTTTTGTTGATATAAAATGAATCGGTTATATTTGTATAAACCTGAAGATGGGAATAAGTAATTCCCAGCGCTTCATTTTGGTACGAACTATGTAAATGACAATGTAAAAGGATGTAGTGTACATCATTGTATTGTGACACATTTATGTATTTTTAATGCATTAAATTGTCATGAAAGCAATAAAACTTTAACATATAGACAGTATTACCACACTAGAAGACGAATATCCGTCTATGAGGCGGATAAATTATGTTTTGTTATACAGTTATTAATTCGGCAACTATTATATTTCTACATTGAGATACTATTCTTCTAAACATCGTACACGCTTTTCAGTAACATTTAATCGGGTAGCAATTAAACTTAAAACATTTAATATAGTACTAGTAAAACATGGTTTACCAGTCTCACTGATAATCTTCGTATTAGAGACTGTGAATCAGAATGCAAAAGTATTAAATCGGCAATCCTCATCTAGGTGTCGAGAATAGGAAAGCAACATTGAAGTTGATATTTTCAAAACATACATTTTGTATAGACACATCAACATATTTTGTAAAAAAAATTAAACGTTTATGAAACCTGATGTTTATTATCGATGTTTCAAGCTTGATGAGTTGTTTGTGAATGAAAAGAATCGATAATCACAATTTTATAAAAAAGTTAAAATATGAAATAATATTGCATTATACCACTGTCAGTTCATGTGTTCGAATAAAGAGAACGTTGATTGTAACATCTCATCCAGTAGACTGTCTTCGGCCCAAGTAAAGATCCCATTTTTCTGGCATTTCCTACATATGTCGTCCCGTACGCGGAGAGGCGGCCAACGCAAGCACTCCAGGTGTAAGGCCTCTCGCCCACCTTCGTGTACGCATTTGAAGAAGTTGTGAAGCCTTGAGATGACCCTGAGCGCTATTTTTCAGACTTAGTTTCGCTGTTATTCTTTTTACTATCTCCTGCCATTTTGGTCTAAACCGTAATTATAAATTAACAATCGCGGCCACTGTCAAAACAAATTATCTTCCGCACGAACTTTTTCGAGGTTACTAAAGCAGAATTTTGAGAGATGTTTTAATTTTGAACATTGATGTTTGCATTTGCATTACTTGAGCATCATGCCTTCGCTTTTCTTGCTATCCGAACCTGGGAGGGGACGCGCCGATAATTCGGCGAGTTCTTCCCTAGTAATGGCAGAATGTACGCATGAAAGACAGAGTGTTCAAACACACTGTTCAGTGCGATGATGTCTATGTCGGCAACAGTCCCGGCCAAGCAGCGGCTGTGAGAATCTCTCCTTTCATCTGCAGGTCCCAATTCTTCGCGGGTTCTGGACGCGCAGATAAATAGTACGAGAACATAGATCGCAAGCCATTCCTCGTTAGCCTATCTGGATATACACAGCAATAGGATGCCAGCAATTTGTTCATTGCTCGCTCGGACTCGTGCTGCCTTTTCTTTTTGTTTGTGATATTGAGTATTAGTATTCTCGACTGCTTCTGCTTTGAACACACTTCTGTCTGGTGATGTGTGGTTGGTAGCCTTAATTATTTCATTGTGCCACCTACATCTTTTTTTCTGCCGCTTCATTCTACCGTTCCAAGCATAAAGCAATAGCTCGGCATTTTGTCTTTTCTAGAGAGTTTGTTCGACTCAGTATGTCCAAAATGTTTAATTTTCAATTTTTTGGCTTTGCTTTTAGAGAATGTTCGGTTTTCTTTCCAAAATTTCGGCATTTGCCTTTTTGTCCTCCCATTGTTCGTTCTATATTTTCATCCGTGCCCATACTTCAAAAGCATCTTCCTTTTTTCGGCCTTTCTCAATGTCCAGATTTCACACCCACACAACAGGATTAGAAATACTATTTTCTCGATTATTTGGATTTTGGACTTACGCAGGGCTTGATTTCTGACGGAACACAACGGAACGGCGTTCCTTTCCCTCGGTGATAATTATTAAATTATATTATAAATATATAACTATTTCTATTAAATTAATAAATAATTTGGAACGCGTTCCGAGACCTAAAATTTTACAATTTAAGTACTGGTCTTACGTAATATGCCTGCATATTTTACGAATTTGTGTAATTTTCTTACCGCTGCTTTTCCGAAAATTATTCCTCTCTTTAGTTTTTCTGTACAGTATCCAGAGTTTGTTATTGTAATTCAAAACTATTTAACTTCGTCTGCCATGTATACCACTTCTCCGTTGATGTTCAGGCTTCCTTTTTTACCAGTTGACATAAATGTCGTTCCCTTTAAATATAATTTAAGTCCCGCTTTCTTGTTCTCTTCCGCTACTTTGATTACTAATCTTTCCTGTTTTCAGTAATGAGCGTGGTGTCATCAGCGTATCTCAAGTTGTTGATTTGCCTTCCCCAATTTTGATGCGTCTCCATTTTCTCTATGTTTTCCATTCTCAAAAAATATTCTGTATGCATCCTTGGTCATGTATCCCCTCAATCCTGGTGACAGTTCGCATCCTTGTCTTACTCCCATGTTCAAGGGGAACTCGCTGTTTTCTTACGCTTGTTAGTGATTTTGTATCTTGATTCGTGTATAGTGACTTGATAAGTACAATGAAGTGTATTGACACTCCCATCTTTTGTAGCGACAGCCACACTAATTCATGGTCAAGACAGTCAAACGCGCTTGAGTAGTCGCGAAAGCACAAGTATATTTATTCTTTTTTAAATTAAATACTTTTCTGATAGAGCGTACATAGTCATTTTATAGATCTGCTTGGTTGATATATTATACATATGTACACAATAATACACAGTAAAAATGAGGATAACCCCTCTGGGCTCCTCAATGGGAAATCAGGGTGGGGCGTTTAGGAGTTATTGCTGGATTTGTGAATAGTTCTTTTTGAAATCCCCCGAGTTTCTTCCATGACCCATTTCAGGTTAGCTACTTGATCTCTTCTATTTCATCTTCCTTTTCTAAACCCAGCCTGTTCTACTGTCAATTCTCTTTCGAGATTCGGTTCTAATCTTGTTAATTATTTTGAAGATGGTCTTACTAACATGCGGGATGCAATAGTTTTGTTATTTGCGCAATCTCGGCTGTCGCCTTTCTTTGGTAATGGAATAAACAGCGCGTTTGCCATCTGTTGATCACACTTTTCTTTTACAGATCACGTTGCATAATTGTGTTAGTTTCGCCATGATTTCTTTTCCTGTGTCTTCGAGTAGTTCGATTAGGATATTATTTACACCCGGGGACTTCCCATTTTTTAGTTGTTTTGTCGCCCAATGCATTTTCTCTATAAAAATCTCTGGTTCATCTTCGTAATCATCAATGTTTATTTCAATCCTCTTCTTGAAAGTCCTTCTCATATAACTACTTCGTGTATTCTTCCCATCTTTTCATGTGTCTTCTTTTGTTGTAAATATTTTGCCGTTCTCATCCTATCCCAGGACCGAATACGAAATAATAGCGGTAAAGGTATTTATACCGGTATAGAAATTTTACATTTTTCTGAGGTCTATACCGATAAAATACCTTTATTTAAAGGTATTATACCGGTATTGTCATAAGTAAATGCCTGTATTTCAAGTAGAATCATACAGATATTTGGGGGAAATTCATTGTGTTTTTTTTTTTCTTTCGCTGAGATGGCTGAGGGACAACTATTGACCCGGCAGAGTTTCTGACCGGGAGGTCCTAGGTTTTTAGTAACTGTGTTCCTCACTGATATGCAAAGCGCCCAGTACTTGAAAACTTTCCTCTTTCGCTCTAAAACACTCCCGCCGCAGCGTTAGAACAGCTGCCCTGGCGCGCCCGCTACATGAAGCGAAACCCTCGCCAAATACCCTAAGGAATGCGGTTGCATCCGCTCGGCCCCGCGCCCGTTCAGGACGCCACCCCGCACGCGGAAAAGGTGCGTCACGTCTCCAGAGCGTATCTCGCAGGTAGAAGTTACAGGCCCAATAAGTCATTCTTATTCCTTGTGAACGGTCAGTACTTTGTCGTGTGTTCAGTGATTTCTTTCACGTGGTGTTTCAAAGGAAAATATGGGAAGAAAAACTACAAATGTTGTTTATAAATATTTTAAGTATGATCCTTCAAGGAACACCTCGCATGCTTGTTGCTCAATTGTATTCATGTTGTGAAGGTATGTAAAAAATACTATTTTACATACACGTACATGTGAAATTCCGTGTGAGATCAGCCAAAAATTTGCACTTTCTAATCTGACTCCCCTCCACTCCATCCATAACTGTGGTGAAACTGTCTTATAGAATCTTCTTTTGACTTATACAATGTTTATCAACTACACTTGACATGTCCACAATCCTTCTCTTTATGATTTTATTGTTATTTACCATGTTAGTAGCACATGAGTCATTTACCGTTTATTTAGAGGGAAAGGTACATACACTTCATTTCTATTATTAAAAAAGAAAGATACACTTTATTTCTATAAAAAGAAAGGCATTTCCAAATCTTAGGTTTTATTTCTAAATTTTTGGCTCAGACTTCCTGTTTTGGGTACCGATGAGTTGGGGTTTCTTGGGCCTGCAGATTTTCCCCGGCCGCTCGAGAGAAACAATGCGCAGCTTTTCCGGGTATTTTGTCTAGTCCTCACTTGCAATATCTAAAGCAGTAACGGTTCAATTACCCTGAAAATTTTACAACTTCATAATATAAAGAATCAGTCAGTTAGCTACTGACCACGAAATACAAATGAAATAGTTCTTTCTGTATGTGAAACATTTTCCTTCAATATCGCTATTTACTGTTTAGTTAGAGGAACATATCCTAATTCTGAGCCGTGGAAATGGAGGTGTCTGTTAGTGACATTACCGAGCATTCAAGGGGAAAAAATCACGAAACATGAATTGTTCAAACCGTAAGGTAAAGAAGCCTGACATTTTTGTAAAAATTTTTCAAAAATAATTGTTTTTTGATAAAAGGAGGAAAATGAAGGCGCTCTTTTATCGACAAACGTGTCAATGGATTTGTATAAAATTCTTAAGTTGGGATCTTCGTACCTTAATAATAAGTAAATTATACACTTTTTTAATAAAATTTGCAATAATGGATTTGTGCAAAATGCTGCACAAAAAAAAGATGCTAGAAAAAGAATGTTAATTTTCCCAATATAATTTTATGAATTTCAATAAAAAACATTTATTTTCATTCAAATCAAGACATGTCCAGCTGTCATTCAATCAAAACATGACATGTCCTTCGTATTCATTCAAAACGAGACATTTCCGACACGAAACTCGCTCAAAAATCCAACCATTGAATATTTACATTTTGTATTAATAATATATTTAGCTGTCCTTATTACATAATTAAATATTGAGTACAAATAAAATATTTTCAAAATCTTGATGCTATAACATTTTCCCGTTTTTCTTGAAAAGGAGTTAAGTGGACATGTCACGTTTTGAACGTTTGCTCATCGTTTTTCACTCCTTACTTTCCAAGCCCAGCGCCGCCAGGGTACGCGCTCAAGTGTACAGGCACCCTTCTGATCTGGAAGTAGGGTCGCACCTCTGGCACACTGCTGTTCTGATAGCGTGACTTTCCTGACCTCCGAAGACCGCATTCTTCAGCAGGCTACGTGCAACACTTGGGCAATTCGATATGCCCAAGCGTAGGAAGAGGGCGGTGAGTAGTTTTCAGGGATGGGCGAGAACATTGTGCTATGACGAAGTGGAGATTAGATTTACTCTACAGGAATTAGTGGAATCATTCGCGTTTCCTTAACTATTAGTAACCAAGTATGTGTGTATGTGTGTGTGTGTGTATATATATATATATATATATATATATATATATATATATATATATATATATACACACACATTTATATCTATATATATAAACAAAATAATATTTTAAACAATAAATAAGAATTATGAAAGTATATAACATTTTGTGAGATATTATTAACAAAAATAACTTCTTTTGTCAACATGTATGGATGGTAAGGTATTGTTTTTCATTGAAAATACCGGCATAACCTTTATGGAGTCCATACCGATATATACGTCCTATTAGGGGTATTTTACTGGTAGAAAAGAATAAAGATATTTGAAAAACGTAAGAACAAATACCGGTAATTTTCCCTGTTCACTAGCACCCTTTTTCGATCCCTGTTCACTAGCAGAATCAAAGAAAAACAAACTATCCTTGTTATCTTCTTTTTCATTTGTATTTACATTATTTGAAGTATTTGTTTTTTTAAATACATCTATTTTATGTATTTAAATATTTCTCCAAAATACATAACAGATACAGATTTCAAATACAAATATTTAAATATTGCTCAACTCTGTCTATAATCTATGTGCGATCAGCAATGTACTGATCTCAGTTCCCAGGTTGAGCGTACCACGGTATACCACGGGTAAGTCCGGAAAATTTGTAGAATAAAATCGCAAAATATGAACATAAATATATAAGGAAAACGCTAAAAAACGAAGATGTAAAATCGGATTTTCCTGCAATACGTAACATCAAATTTCATTATAAAACATTTAGTTCAATAACACTGTGCAAGTATCCTTACAATACAATTTCAAATAAAAGCTAGCGATGATCCAACATCACATACTTTCTGGCATTTTTTCTAAATTTGCAATTTTCGAAAATTGATAAGAGTTCAACGAAAATGGGAATTCTTTTAAGCGTCCCTTCTATCCCTGGAAAACATTTGTAGAGGTTTTTGAGAATTGTTTTAATATATACATCAAGTTCATTCCCAAATTACTCTAAAACAACGCGGTTTTGCAATATACTGTACATGACCTTCACAATCATCGAAAATACGGCGGGTTGGGAGAAAATTGGACTAGCGCAAAATTTTTTATCGTCTTTAAACAAAAAAAATGGGGCTCTTTTTTGAGAAAAAGTTGCAATTATTTTAATTGCCTATACTTCGCCCCGAATTGCACGGAAACTACTCATATTTTTCAAAAATTGTACATGATCTTATTTCCAGGTCTATCAGAATAGATTTGAGTAAGGAAAAAATATTATCAATATTATACTTGTAGGAAGACGCCCCAAAAAAGTGCAAGTTTGCAATTTTCAAAAAATAAGGGATGTCAACAAATACCATACTTGCACATTTCTCTAGCGTTTCGTACGCTACCCGAGGACAAAATTTAATCAAATAATTTGTTAACGTTTTGTGAAGATTTTGAAAATGGTTTTGAGGCTTAATGTAAAGTACCCTCAAAAATCAAAATATCCGTTTGAAACTCCCAAAGGCTCGAGTTCTTTATGATGGATAGGGGAATATCAATTTTGGAGAAAAGCGGCAGAACGGTTTAGGAGTTAGCGTTGACCACAAACGGACAGACACGTTTTGGCGTCAATCGATTTTTAGGCACCAAGGAACCATAAAACATGCATTTTCGCTACACCACGAGTTAGAAGAAGTAATTTATTATATAGCAACAGAATTTATCCACTTTTACGTTACCAGGGCCCGGCAATAAGAGTTTTCCGGTGCACGATTACATAACTTTCTCTTCTTAGATTGAGAAGAGGAAGAAAGTAAAATGTTAACAATTTGAAATTTCATCAATAAAATATTCATTAAATCGAATTTATAAAAAATACTTTCTCTGCCTACTGCTTGTGTAAGAAGATGTATTTATCTCTTGTCGGCAATGACAACAATGGGACGTACGTAGAAAACTCAACGGAGAGCAGAGAATCGTTGAAGCACTCTCCCTTCTATATCTTTACGTGAGGCATTTCTGAAATAGTATAAGACAAAATATGGTTACTGGTAAAAAAATCACAAAAAACTTAAAAGAAAACTTTTTTTAAATTAACCAAATATGTTTTCGGAAAGAATTTCAAGAAAATTGGAAACTTGTAAAAAATTGTAAAATAAGAAATGTGAGTAAAATAGATAATACTGTACAAAAAATGTAGATATTTGTTAAGATTTCAACAATTCGTCGATCACAAATTTCAGAACAGTACATAGAAACATATGTAATTACATTAGAATCCGGATTCTAGCCAGGAGATCGTCGGCCAGTGCGGCGAGAGAAAATTTTGACGTTACTGAAGATTTTCTGTTTTCTATATTGTCTGTAGAATTTATTAATCCTATTTCAGTGTGATATGGCGTTGGATGCTGGAGACATTCGCCTGCGCGATATTTTACAATTTTTGAATTTTGTCCGAAAGTGCGAAAACGTTTTAAAATTAGCTTCGGCGATTTTACTTGGAAAAACATATTCATCAGGTGAAATCTATCAAGGAGATAAACGCCGTTTTGAGAAAAAAAAATCAAGTTGTATGTAACATTGTACCCATCAAAATCCCCGAAAGACGAAAGCCCAACAGGAAGAAATAAATTTATAAAAAGGGATAAAAGAGCTCGTGCGTAATCTCGGCTCATTCTTTCTGGTAGCGGAAGATCTTAGAAGGTTAATGTATGTAAAATCATTATCATGGATGTTTGGTCATGGAATATTGGTGATATCTACACAATTAGTTCAATTTTCTTTTTGAAATCAGTTTCCAAATCGGAATCGATATTTTGAGTAATGCTTCAAACACTTTTTTGATGGTATTCGAAGAAAGACGGAAATATGTGAACAAGATATATAGTTTTATACGACTATTACAGATGATTATTTATTATTTTTATTATTTATTTTTACGTCAAAAAAAAAACAGTTAAAAACTGCGTATGACGTGCTATGGGGAAAAGTGAATTGTGTGCACATTTTCAAAATTCTGTGATCCCTACACTAAGTTATATACTACTTAAATTTTGAATTTTGAAAGGGAGAAAAAAAAAACTCCCACGTAGTAAAATCTATTTTCAAGGATAAATAAGCAATAAATTTTGAATTTTGAAAGGGAGAAAAAAAACAAGATACAAGACCGTTTGGTTGTTACAGAATCACTAGTTTGATACGTGGAGAAAAATATATTGAGATTGAAAGGAACGAAAGCATAAACTGACTGCCCGTCTTGCCTGTCTGAAAGTTGGACCTCCGGCGCTGCAGGCCGCCGGGTTTGTCCGTTCGGGTGCGTGGAGGAGAAGGGCCCACAAGGGTCGGGGGGAAATGCGTTTTCCGAAATTTCACTTTACGCCGCTCCTATTCATCCGATTTGCATGATTGACGCGGCGTTGGATTCAGGAAGCACGTCGTCATCGCGCTATGAGCCAACATTTTTTAAATTCTTCCCGGAACTATAAGAAAAAAATTTAAAAATTGTTGGAAATATATATTATTATTATATTATATATATTTAAATCATTTATTAAATACCAGTTTACAATATTTTCTGAACCTTTTAGGGGACAGAAGGTTTTACTGGACGAATGTGCAAGATTTATAGTTTTATTACATAAAATATAATTCTTATATTGTCAGCTTGATTTCATTTACATCTTTTGAAGGTTCCATTTAAATTTGTTCTATTGTCTAATTAAAATTTCTGAGGGATTTCAGTTGGGAGTAGGGATATACGGAGCTGCCACGAATTCAGTCCGCGGCTCTCGGTTGCAGCCGCTTAACCAACGCTGTCGGGGGTCAGTCATCCCATTCGGATCATATATCCGTTTTGTCAGTCTTAGCTGAACTTCCTAATACGAGAGTGCACGCGCGAGCCACAATTCACCTTATGTCCGGGCGCGAAGCTTAGGTTAGTGGCAAGCTGTACTGGGTGCCAAATTCATCGGAATTTTCGGAAGATATTGTCCTGCGAAATCGAGAGAGAATGAACGCAGCTTTTGACTTTTAGCTGCGTACACACGTCAGAGTAAGGTTCGACACACAGACATGTGTAATTATTGAACAAAGTTTTCTGAAGTAAATAAATCAGGATTCACAGGATTAATCAAACATTACAAGAAAAAAACGATGATTCCAGACAATTTAAATATGTTTAAAGCAGACGTTTCGGCCTAAATTGTAAGGTCCTCTTCAGTGTCTGAAAGGTCAACACAATCAATCAGTTACAATCTTACATACTACATTAATATTATTAGTATAAAACAAAAACAATGAGATAAGGACGTCGTCCTTCTCATTGTCCTTCTCTTCAGGTCAGGGCAGATTAATCGGAGAATATTTTTGCAAAAGTCCTACGAATAGTTTAGGCGATACTGTTGTTCACAGGTGGACGTACATACGCAGAGACGGTATTTTTCATTGTTT
Organism: Teleogryllus oceanicus; assembly: GCA_964035755.1. Lineage (NCBI taxonomy): Eukaryota > Metazoa > Arthropoda > Insecta > Orthoptera > Gryllidae > Teleogryllus > Teleogryllus oceanicus. Next base: position 166,994,277 of record CAXIVR010000001.1, on the reverse strand, counting down.
GATGGTGATTTTGAAAAACCTCTCAAGTTCACATTTAAATTTCATTGAAATTCTCAAGTACCTGCAGATATTTTTGAGATCCTGAACCAAAGCAACGGTCAAATACAAAATATACTTAACCATTGTTCAGGAAAAGGGATCAACAGGTAGATGTAAAAGAAAGGGAAGCGATACTTTCTGATGAATCAGGAAAGACAGATCACTTTAGAAATCTTTTGCAATGGGAGAAGTTGTCGATTTCTATTTCTTTTGTAAATTCCAAAAAATTACATCAACATTTGGATGAGTAATATGCAAGTCTAAGCAAGCACAAAAACATTACAATAATTCTCCTTTATATACGAAAACGAGCAGATTCATATTTTTTATAATAAGTATATGGAATTCTAAAATTATATGCTTGTACGCATTTATTAGTCAACAGTGTATTTATCGTAACACTGAAGTAAGTAATGGTTAGAGAAACAAAATTATATTAAATCTGCAATATTATAAAAAAAAAGGCTTATTAATATACCGGAGAAGAAACAAGCAGTGACTTCCCTAATGTGACTCCAATGCTCACTCATGGTACAATTGCACAAATAAAATATTTCATTTACACCATCTGACACTGGGAGCAAAATTAAACTGTTTGAATCTCACAACTCTTTCTAAGTGTGGTTATTTTTCAGTCTAGGTGAGAATAAATCTTATTTATTGATTCAATTAATGTTTCATAATTCCCAGTTCTCCAGATTTAAATGAAAATACAGAAGTACATAGAGTTTACTTCTGATGACCAGAGACTAGATATTTAGTAAAATTCCTTTTCACCTTTCCGTTAACTTTCACAGGTGAAGACACTACCAATCGTTGATACAAGCTTATGTGATTAATTGCTTGTTTTGTATTTCAGGGAGGTCCGTTGAAGTAGGACGATCATTTTGTGATAAAAATTGTTCTGCTCGACGGACACACCTTCATTGCAGACAATTTATAAAAAACTTGCGGTGATGTGGAATCGATACGAATATATAAGTAAAAAGAAGTAATTTAAAACTGTTCATTGATATTATGAACAAATTCTATAACTAAAACGAAATCCTCCACGAATTAATGACATTTTTCATTAATTTAATATTTTAACACATGCCAGTGGCGGCTCGTGGGTATTCGCACGTTCGCATGTGCACACCCAAATTAATTCGGTGCCATTTCTCTTAAACATCTCTTTACAAGAGGGGAATACAAGTCCTCTCAGAGCATTTACGAAATATGGTATTTCAAAACACGCGCCGTTCGGAAGCTGCGATTGCCGGTCCGTCTGCCTTTCATTCGTAAAAGCCTGCGGGAGCCCACTCGGGAATATGCGACCCAGGAAACGGCGTCCGTGGCTGCCGCGGGGCTGCAGTGGTAGGAGCGGTAACAACGGTGGCTTATAGAGGACTGAGCAATCCCCCCGCGGTGCTCCCTCTACGGCGCCGGCGCAGTGGCGATCTCGGGAAATGCCTTGACGTGTCTCGAAGATATAACACGAGTATCACAAGTTTTTAACAGAAGTGTGTGACATTGAACGAAGGAAGTGTGAGATATCTCTCCACTTCAATGAGATTTCGCACTAGCGCGCGAAACGCGAACGCATTGCTGTGCATGTTAATAGTATATAATATGTGTATTCTCTTGTGTTTTAAAGTGAGTTGCAATTACAAAACCATTCCGGAGTATTCAATCCCGTAGTGTATTTTGTAAACGAAGTATTAGGCTACGTTTCAATGTGTTTTGAGAAACCGAAATCAGAGAGCTCTTTTTCTGTCAAGGGTGTTTGTGCAACTAACAATGAATAGCGTTGAAAATATGAAACGTAAGAAATCAATTATTTCAATGAAAAAGCCACAGAAAAAAAATTGCTGAAAAGAAACAATGGAATGGAATTGTTTGGCATCCTATCAGACTTCAAAAGACAATTTGTGTTTAATTGTCATTATTAATGTTAATGTGTGTAAATACATGCATGTAATGAATGTGAGAGAGTGAGAGTGGGGGAGGGGAGAGAGAGTGGGAGAGGGGGAGAGAGAGGGAGAGAGAGAGAGAGAGAGAGAGAGAGAGAGAGAGAGAGAGAGAGAGAGAGGCACGTTGCACACCCTAATGGCATTGTCACAAGCTGCCACTGGCACATGCCTATTTTCAAACAAATAAATGGCTAGACATTTTCTATTTACTGAAGACTATCCAAAAAGGTTTCACAACTGGAATGAACAGAAGTTGTATTTTATAGAAACTGGTCACTAAGAGTACTATTGTGCAGGACAATTCTGATTCTAAATATTATCACTGCAGAAATGTTTGTGACATTTTCAAGCTTGATTTCACAGCCACGTGAAGAATATTTAATACCTTAATTCAATAATATACTAAACATTATTTTCTCATCTCTATTCCGGATTATTATGAAGTATAATCACTTTTATGTAGGAATATGAATAAAGAAACATATTAAACTATCTTTAGAGCAATTTTCTTTAGAATGATGAACATTACAAAAACTAATAGCTTTACTTTGAATTGTGTCATCTTGAAACATCTATTCCAAGTGTACAATCCCACAGATTTATGTAATAAGTTACAAAGTAATAATTCATTTAACAAGCTGTTAATTTATATTACACTCTGGCTCATGTGATGGTGTATAAAGTTTTGTGTAATAAAATTTTGATACGTGCAATAAACCACAGAGTTACCGACATGCATAACATTAAAACATGGAAATTATACCTCTATTAAATGATTCAAAGGATTAACTTGAACCCAGCATATTTGTTTCATAGCTTGTTGAATCTGATCCCCTGGCATTCGTCCTAAAATTAATGAAACACCTGTAAGAAAATTTTTTAATATATTATACCAATCTTCATGTAAAACAAATACAACACAACGTAGTTCAAAGAATGACTATGATGTTTGTCACAAACCTTTAAGTAGGCCAATCGCAGCTTCATTTGTAATGCGAAATGTGTCAAGGGACTGAATAATCTGTAGAAGTCCATTGAAATGAATAGTCATGTGATCTTGGCAAGCACTACAAATATTTTGTAGAGCTATTGCTGCAGCAGATGCCAACTGTGGTTGTTGCAAGCAATACAGTAAAAAGTTTAATACTGTTTCTGGAAGAAAAATATATATTTCAACACATCAATCAGCCACTGAAAATGATTCACAAATCTTCTAGAATAGAGAAAAAGAAGGAAGTTTTCTGTGTCCTAAACTCCCAAAACAACTTTGAAAAATATAAAAATATATCTTTATGAAAATCTTCATTTTAATTTTATTGGATATGGAATAATTTGGCCCCTCCCCCCAAAAAAAACAAGAGTGACAAGAAAGTTACTTGAAACAGTTTGTGAATTTCTTCTTAATTTGTGTATTAGAATAAATTAGCATTTTCAATTTTATTTCAAAACTGACTGACTTTTGTATAATGAAATCCTTTATTTGACTTCCTCACATCATTTACACAGTACAAGTACAAGTACACAAGTACACAGTACAAGTACAACATTTACAAGTACATGTTCACTGCAAACTAGGCAAGGCTATATCATGAATATAGAACATGTCTCATGCTTCTCTATCAGAACCAGAAGCCTGTAGAAAAGATATTCAACTATTGAGTGATGTTTTAGAATTTCAAATAAAATATATCAAAGAAATACAACAAAAAGTGATGAAAATTACCTATAAGTTAGGTTTCAGAGCACAACATCACAGGAGTCAAGGATATACACATTTCTGTGAATGAGAAAACCAATCAAAACCTTTGTCACCAATCTTATTATTTTGAAGGGCCCATTTTTTAGATTTATGCAATCCCTTCAAACTGCTAGATCAGTGACATTAGTAAGTTTTATACCAAATGAAAGTTATGAGAAAAATTTTAAGCAGGCTTTTGTTAAATTCAGGATTCTGAGCTGTAGACCTGGATTGTAAAGCTAACGTGTTTTAAATCTGCAAAAAATTTTACTTTTTCACCCACTGGAATCATTACTTAAATCAGTATCTGTATCTTTCATGTCTCTCCGAAAATTTTCTAAAAGATCAATTGCTGCAGCTGGGACCATTCATACTTCATTCAATTCATAAAGGCAAATTTCAAAATCTTCACATAAATAAGTAACTCTTTCAGAGTCAGAAAATGTAATTTTTTCTTCTAAAATAGCAAATGTGTGTGAACGCAACCCTGAGAGACTGAATAAGAACAAAAACTCTACATCATTATCAAGCAGCAGTGATACTTATCTTGCGTTTGAAGAGCTTCAATACCACATTACTTAATTTTTTATATTAAAGATTTTCTTCCAAATAAGCATATCCTTTTAAATAGTTGTTTATGTAACAATGGGTTTAAGTAGACATTTATTCGCGACGGAGAATTGTTATGACCCAAACGCAATAACGCTAAGAACATAATTCTCCCGAGTGAATGTGGCACACTTAGACCCCGTGACATAAACCCTATTTCTTTAATTTTACTTTCTCGTTTACTACGTTCTTGCGAAAGAATGAAGTATTGTAATGCTGCAGCCGAAAGTAGCCATTTCTCGTCAGAAAAACTCGTTTAAAGAGCTCAGATGTTGAAATTTGCATACATTTTGTTCCTGTACGTGGTGAATTAATTCCATTAATACATGTGGTCAAAATCCACGTTCTCTATTCCTTGTCCAAGAAAACTACGAAGTGGGTGTAAACAAATGCGCGTGGGTATCCAATCGGTGATTGGATGCAAGTCCACGACACACACTCGTCCTCGCACTTTTGTAAACATAGGCATAAGAAAATAGTTCCATGAAATTCAAATATCTGTATGTTATATACAATAGAACACGAAGAAAGTAGATACATAAAAGCTTATTTAGTTTGAATTATATGAGTTCAAATGTGAAATGTTAGGACAAGCGAAAATAATCAGATGGCACGTATCAAGCGAGGAAGCAGTTTCCTTCTAATGGCGGGCCGCACAACACGTGTGTATATCGCATAGTGAGATGTAAGTTTTCAGTTCCTTAATGCTAATGAAAGTGTGAATGAATGTGACTTGTGGAATGCGACAGTGTCAAGATCAATTGTTAAGAATTGTGTAGGTACAATTTTGTGAATTGCTAAAGTGCATTGCAAAGGTAAGTCATGGCATGGCTGAACACTCACATTCATTACCGACGTAAGTCTGTTATTTATTAATCATCCACTGTGAAAGTCGATTAAAAGCGGCGAGAAAACGATTAGTTTTTAATGTGCACAATTCGTTACGCAAGAACAACCCGGAAGTGGTAGTTCCAGGCACATAGTGAAATTAATAACATAATTAAGTGGCTTAGGCGCCACAAGATATACGGCTTACGAAAGAAAACAACTGCCAACAGCTACGGTAACCACTCCCAGATGAAAGAAACAACACCTTAGACCTTTGGTAGATTTTAAAGGCGAGGTGTTAAACGTCAGTCATTCAACGAGAAGAGCACGAAGGGAAAGAACCTCTGTCAGATTTAGAGTGAACACCTTTTTGCTTCAAGTAAGTTACGTCTAAATTTCATGTTCAATTAAAAATAACTTTTGCATAAATGTTTGCCTTTTGTGTATTAACAATGCACGAATGTTTTGTGATGCATTCATGCATTTTGTGCAAGAATTTCGTAATCTTATGGGCAATAATATTACATTATTATTAACATTAAAAAAGAATGTAATATAATTCATACACAACATTAATAAATAATGTGGTGAATGAATTATTCCTTTGCATGCACCGATAACCGTCTCCTGTCTTGCAATCGTCAGTTTGTTTCGCACATGCTGCAGATATCGATAGACAGAAGGCTATTGTGCAACGTGTGGATGAACTCGAGATCGCCACACTGAGGTGTGTCAAGCTAGAACAGCCATGTCACGTCACGAAAATACGTGGCAATTACAGTAAACCCTCGTTAGTACGATTCGCTTAACACGAATTTCCGGTAACACGAACAAACTCGTCCCGGCAAGGGATTAGGTAATACGGTCATTTATAATACTCTGATAACACGAATCTGTATAACACGAACTCCGATTATTTCGGTCCTATGGCATTTGTGTTAATGAGGGTTTACTATAATTCCAATTTGTGGCATTTAATTAACAATAAATCATTTGAGGGTTTCCGTCAAGCTACGACCCTAATTTATCTTTTTTGTGGGCTCACACGCGTTTCCGCCATGAAAATACGTGGCAATCAATTCCAAATTGTGACAATTAATTAGTAATAAATCATTTGAGGGTTTCCGTCGGGCTTCGACCCGAATTTAACAGTGCTGGCGTCGCGTCAAGCCAGCTGACACTCATTTTCGCCACAAGAATACGTGGAAATTAATTCAAAATTATGGCAATTAACTAGCTATAAATCACTGACATGTTTTATTCCGGTGTGCTGACATGGCTGTTCCAGCTTGACACACGTGCCACAGGGAGCGTGGCGTTGACAACAGATGACAGCAGAAACATCGGACAACGCGCTTCGGCGGAGGGACATATTCTGCTTTGCATCTACGTCATTCTCTCGTTGGACAAGGAATAGGTCTTTGATACTGAAAAATGGGTTCACGCTCAAATGTCAGTCCGTCTGGACGACACTAGCATCCAAACCGTTCGGAAGATTTTCTACAAAATTGATATTCCTCGATCGATCTAGCGAACTCGAGGCTTTGGGAAAATGAAATTAATATTTTGATTTTGGGGATAACTTTACACGAAGCATTAACATTTTCTAACTACTCTAAAAAATGGCTCCATTTTTAGATTATTTTTTTCTCCGATAGACTAATTGGCGTTAAAGAATGGCACACGCTCTCATTTTCGAAAATCGCAACCGTTCAAAATTTTTCAACGTTTTCCTACAAACTGCAATATTGAAGATGAAGATTTTTTTCTTAATGAAATCTGTTCTCTATAGGACAGTCTAGTACAATTTTTTGAAAATATGAGTAGAAATAGAAACTACAAAACTACAAAATTGTCAAAAACGGCTCCAAATATTTTCTACAATTTCTTTTTCAAAGCATGCTTATAAAAATGCAACAGGTTCCATATTCGGAAAACTATTTTCGAAAATTGCAAAAAAGTAACTTCGCAAAATTGCAATACTGCGTGATTTTTTATTGAAATATGATCAAAAATAATATTTATATAAGGTTATTTACATTTTTCAATACGAGTCATTTTTGCTCAAATTTTGGATGAAGAATACGCCATTTATATTTTTTCACATACACGACACAAATATTTTCTTTTATTTTTTTCCCTCGGATATTTCCTCGAAGATTTTCTCGTAGCGAGTGAAGAGTTCATCTACTGGCGCATCTCGAGATGTAATCATTTTTCCATTCTCAAAATGACCAGGCTTTGTGTTGGTGATAAATATCCTTTCATTTGACGAATCTTCTTCCCTATACCAAATGTGAAGGCGGTTGGCAACGGAGGGAGGAGACGTACGCTCTTCACAATGAATGTTTACTTTCTAAAAACGTTCTTCTCGCTTTCGTTCTACACATTTTGTATTCAATTTGATTGTCTACGGTTTGATGATGCTAGAGCCCTGTCAGTGGCTTTTTACAGGCAGTCACTGCCCTTGAGAGTTCATAATCCACAATGGGCCAAAGGGGTGTCGAGGTTTACCGGATGATTTTGGAATTGCAGTGGAAGCAACGAGTTGAGTTCTATTGAGATGTTCGGCCATTCCGTCCTTAACAAAGTGACCATCCGAGAGTTTATCAGCTCGAAATATCGACTATTCAGAGCGTTGTGCGATCCATTGAGGGGTTCGAACAAATCCGCGGCCTAGTCGATCAGAGTGGTAATGATCGCTTCCATACAGGTCTTTTAATATGGTTCACTGCAAATCGGCTGCAACGGGCTAGGTAAATAGAGTCCTTGAGTTCGTCGCTAAGACGAAATGTTATGGGTCGCCTGCAATGAGAATAACCAGGTTAGTGGTGTCGACTAATTCCAAAATGACGTCTCTCTGACAAGTACAAGAACCTCACAGCGGGCTGTGGGGATATTCATTCCTTCAAATCAAAAAGGATGTGGGAAGATGGTTTATCAGATCGAAAAAGGTATCGGCCGACAGTTTGTCCTCGAGGGATATTCATATTACTTACAGGAATTGTGAGAGATGGGAGGTACACCTACATACGCACACACACATGCATACATACACTTTGTGAAGGACAGTATAAACAGGTAGTATGTTGGGGAAAGCAGCGAGTCGTGCATCAATGTAGCAACTTTGAGGGAGGAGGCATCAACGTCGACCCAATAAGGGGGAAAACCCCAAAATGATAGCGGGCGAGGAGGAATTACTTGTGTCTCCTGTAAATTGGTTATTAAAGGCATATAATTAAACAACTAGAATTTTACTTCGTCCCATCGGGAGCCTGTGCCGGGATTCGACACAGGTTGTAATGCACGGCGAACAAATTGTTGGGTTCAACATACAGAGAACGCCGGTGAGGAGGAAAAAGGGAGATAATGATGACATGAAACAGAGAGCAGTGAATGGAAGATGGAGAAAGAACCACACGAGAGCCCCCGTCAGAATGTGGACCGGCCCACCTCGATGAGCATGATATCGAAAAAGTGGATAAATCTTCCTCCTGTGTTTAGAGGAGTACCTCCTCTCACACATTTTGCAGTCAGAATCCACGTTTTGTGTGTCCTTGATACTTACGCTAGTTTAAACCATTCACACGATTTTCTCCAAAATTGATATTTCACCATCGATATGGCCGATCACGGGGGCCTGAGAATTTCAAACATATTTTGAATTTTTGGCGTACTTTACATTGAGCATTAACAACACATTAACTTTTTGGGAAAAAATGGCTTCAAATCTTCTGATTAATTTTCTCGGAAAGGACAGAGTACGCTCAAAAAATGACTCAGGTATCCTTTTCTTCAAACTCACAACATTGCAAAATTACAAAATTGATATATAATTATCCTTAATAAAATCTGTTCTAAATATTACATCTCTAAATAGGGTCATGTACATTTTTTTAAAAGATGAGTAATTTTGCAAACTTTGCCTGAAGTAAGAGTAATTTTTTCTCAAAAACTACTTTAACTTTTTTCTTTACACTTTTTTTTCTCGAATAGAGCACAGCACACATATAAAAATGTCGCAGGTTTCATTTCGGGTGAACTCTGCATTTTCGAAAACTGCAAAAGTTACAAATGTTGAGAGAAAGTATGATCTGTTGTGGCATCACTAGTACTTTGAATGCTGCTCATCATCACTTCCGCTTCCCCACCATAGTTACGAAGGAACTAAAAGAGAACTCGTGGTAGTGCAACAGCACGTATATTCTCGCATTAATTGTAACTATTATAATTCTATTTAAACCTGCAAAAGTGTTTCCCACCAGCAAACATATTTTTCCAGCGTTGTAATTTTATCTTAGGTACAGGTGTAGCAGGCCATTTACATTACCCCTACACCACCAGCCTCACAGGTAAAACATCCTGAAAAAAAAAGCGTTAAAAAATTGAACATTTGCAATTGCAATTTCTGAAAATCAGAGATTTTCATTGATATTATTCCATGATTAATTTTAAAGAATTTGTTTTATTAAAATCTATCTTCAATATTGTATATATAGTTAGACGCCGAAAACCTCCTTCGCTGGCAATTTTCGACAATTCACAGCTTCCAATGAAAATCGGATCTGCGTCAATTTTATAAGCTTAGCTTGCTTTATCCGAGAAAAATATTAAATCAAAACAAAAAAAAAATAATAATTAATTCGCGAACGTACTTCTCAACGGGGCGTGTGACCTCAGAAATTGGCTTACCACTGTTGAATAAATTCATTTTATAGGCAGAAGGTGTAACAATGACCTAATGTCTCTGGTCACTTAAAAAAAACTTTAGTATAGTCCAATCAATTGTTGCTCCAAAGTGTCCGATCCAGGAAAAAATTTCGGATTTTTTCTCAACGGTTCTATATGTTTTTACGGGTGCTGAATTCGAATTTGATATTTGCCATCTCAAAAAAGGTCGGTTTCACAGAGAAAATTGCAACAACAAAAACTTGAAAATATCGCACTGTTTTTAGTTTTTCACTTTTATCTTCAAAACGATGCGCTTTATCGAAACAATTGTTATTTAGAAAATAAAAGTAGGTAAAATTTCCTACAAAATGAATATCTTAACATTAAATTGCTGATAAATGGTTTAGGCGCTATAGCGCGCTGAAAAACTAATACGTTTTGGGCCTCTGGCCAAAGCGGGAGAATAACTCTTTCCAACCAACCTAAGTTACTCTAATGCAGTCTATTTTCACTTTATTCTGGTTGAAAACGGCTATTGTGAGCAAACAATTGGCATCGTTAAATGACTAACACTCAGATGCTCGTGGAATGAGTAAGAACGTATTTACTCGAGTGGAGTATCTATAAATCATTGAAACATAACACAAACATACAACATACATCCCTGAAACATACAACGTGCTTTAACTATTTTTTAATGTTAATTGAAATGAAAGAAAATTACCTTCAATCACTTTTATCAATTCTTCATTGGTAATTTTTTTTATTCCTCGACACTGTTTCCAAGAAAACTAAGAATAGTTTGCATCGCTGATTCAAATCATCTATGCAGGACCTGAATAGGATTTGTGTTCCTTTCTTCTTTGGGGACTTTCATACACATTAAAATAAGTGTGTGGATCAGCAGCTGACAAGTCACTGCTTGAACGTCCTAACTACTACAGAATGTCCTACAGAACGTCCCAAATCATCATTACGACTTCTCACGAGTCATAAAGCAGTTTCTCTAACAGCTTATTTCCTCAAAGGTAGACTTAATTTCGTTTTGAGGGAAGCTTTTTGATTTGGCCTCTTGAGCGCTCTTCATGTAAGCAGAAATCAATGTTTCGTTTCCGTGTTGCCTCCTATACTTACCGTGGACTTCAATTTGTGAGTTACATTTAAACGAAAAAAAAAACAAAAAAAAACAAAAAAAAAAAAAAACTTACCATCCTGCCGCCTCTCTGGCTTCAACAAAATATTACAACTCCCTTTCTTTCATAAAAATTGTCTGCATTCCAACTTCCAATGTTTTATCACAAATAGCTCACTTCCTGCCAGGTATTATGTACACGTAATAAAACTGCAAATATTACAGGTTCATGTAATTTTACTATGAGTTCGTGATGTGGCAAACTATCTTTACGTTGAATGCCGATCTCGCGCCAGCGTCTGTGTCTCCATTGCAATGTTATATCTGGTAGAGCCAGACTACGCACATCTGTCAATGTAGTCCATCTCTACACACTCTATGGAAACATTTTTAAAAGAATACAATTTACCACTGTTTTCTCCTTTGGCACATTAATTACATAATTATATGTAAATCACTGATATAGATATTTTATTTCCACGTCAGTTATTGGCTAATGAGATACTATTCGGAATTGAGAAAACAAAAATAATATTTTTAAAAACCAGACCACACATCGGCAATTGGATATCATCGGTGTTGTCCGCTGATTCCTTACCCTCGTTTTATTCTATAGTGATACCAAGATTTTTTTTCATGAAATTTGTATTCCATGAAATAATCTGGTTAATTTTTTTTTTTTTAATCTGTTGCGTCCACATCTTGACGCAACGCGTCTCCAAGCCCATTAAGGGGCGTTGAGCGCTTTACACTTCGGAGTAATCCTCCATTAATGTGTTTCTATTTAATACCTAAAGTTTCCTCATTTGCGTTATTTTTTTAACTCAATTTGGTACATACTGACAAAATATATTGTGGGTACAAATTTTTGATGAATATATTGTATTATACACAACGCATTGTCGTAATAATTTTCTTATTTCCCTCTAATTTTAGTTACCTAGGCCTGGATTTACAGATATTCCGAGCGAGCAAACACGACTCTATTGATTCCGTGAGTATCGGAGTGTTAATTATTTATCAATGCCAATTATGTGTTCACAATAGCTGTTTTCAAGCTTGATAAAGTGAAACTAGAGCGCCGCCGAGAGATACTAGGTTGGCTGGAAATATTCTCCTACTTTGCCAGAGGCCCAAAAAGTAACCGTTTTTCAGGCGCTCTAGCGCCTAAACCATTTTTCAGAAATTTAAAGTTAATGTGTGCATTTTCAAGGAAATTGTATCTACTTTAATATTTCAAATAACAACTGTTTCGATAAAACGCATAGTTTTGAAGATATAAGTGAAAAACTAAAAACAGGGCGAAATTTTTAGTTTTCTTGCAATTTTCTCCGTGAAGCTGACCTGTTTTCAGGTGGCAAACATCAAATTAGAATTCAGCATTCTTAAAAACATATAGAACCGTTGGAACCGTTAAGAAGAAAACTTTCGGATTGTTTTCGTAGTACCTTTTAACAGGACCAAGAATGAATATAATGAATATTAGCATACTACAATATATAGCAACTCCATATAATAGCATGAGTAAAATTCTACAGTTTTGTAGCACTTAAGGCGCAATAATTAAATGTTTCAGTATATCTAAAATTATCCTCAGCATTGCTGCAAAACGACAATGATATCTTCATATATCTATAATATTTTATTTTTAAAGGCATTCAAGAAATCGTTTTGGTATCATTTGAACTCTTAAACACTATTTTTATGTTGTCAAGGTCCTTCTTTTACGATATCTCACAACTTCTTTCTTCATCCTGCTGCACTGTCCCTTTTCATTTGCAACATGCTTACTGTTATTTGTAAATGTTTATATTCCCTCTTTCTTCCAGTTCTAACGTATTGTCACTTTGTCATGTTATTTTCTCACGTAAACACCAAAGCTTCTCGTGCAGGAAATGGGACTGAAGGACATGGTTTCCTGTATCTTTTTAATTTTTGGGGTCGTCAATGTTCGCAGCATCTGATTGACCGGACGTACGCAATCAACGTGACACTGCATACACCAGTTTGAATCCTTTTAGAAGATATTCCATTTCGGAATATATAGCATTTCCAGACATGTTAAGCCTCTAGCCATTGAGAGTACTGTTTAATGAAATAGCATTTCCTCCACTTACAGAAAAAATAACTATAAAATACTTTCAAAATATCTTTGAGGCATTTCTCCTTTGTTTCTTCTCATTCTTCTAAACCTAGCCTATCCTTCAGAAGAGACCGTAGCTCAGCTTCAATGTCTCCTTTCTTGCGCACAACGAGAAACAGATCACGATTAGTGCCTATTGGATGCGAGCGACGGTATAATTGTTCGATTTTCCTAACAGGACGTAGTTGGACGTGAAACCTAGTACGTCGTAAATTTGATATTCGCAGCCATCTAATGATATATTTTTCACTGAAATATGCGTTAATTCTCATAGTTGAATACCTGCCGGCAAAAACGTTGAAACCCGCAGAATGCAAATTTAGCGACACACTACTTTCTTCCTCCATTGTTGCGTTTATGCACCCGTGGCGAAATTTTAAAAAAAAGGAAAAAGGCGCTTAATGTCCATGTTTGCCAAACATAGTTTCCTACATGCCTCTCTCCGACCACATACAACCTTTATGTGAGGAAACCCAGCATTACAGAAAAGTGAAGGTTACAACGTTTTTGCCGGCAGGTATTCAGTTGAACATCTATTTCAGAATCGGATAAATGTAAAATTTAGCTCGCGCGCCACTCCCATTTCACAGCATGTTTTACGCCAAGAGAGATTGTTTAAAATAATATTACTGCTGGAGATAAGTTCTTACTTGACGTGTGATGCGACCCTCCATATCAAAAAGCTTCGAATTCACCTGTCACAGAGAACTGAGGAAGTTTGATTCGTCACGCGACTGCCGTTAGACTGACTGGCGCAGCACTTATTATATTTAATTTTATTTATTTGTACGTAAAAAAAACAGTTAAAACTGCGTATGACGTGCTATGGGGAAAAGTGAATTCTGTGCACATTTTCAAAATCCCTACAATAAGTCATATACTACTTAAATAAAAAAAGGAAAAAAAGCTCCCATGTAATAAAATATATTTTCAAGGATAAAAAGGCAATAAAATTAGGCTCTTATCCATGTTGTCCTTCGCAATAAAACTTCCTGCCGCAACAACATGGAAACGATAGTTTGAATAATTGTATTTCCCACTGAATTCTAGAAGACGTGCACAGGAAATGAAGTTACATTTATGTCCAGAAGCAAAACAAGGGGCCATCTCAGCATTTGCTCAATGGATCAGGGAAACTGGACGAAAAACCTGATCGAGATGGGGGTCATTGACCCGGAGGCTGCAATACAATACTTGTTACAGGTTGCTTATACACATTCATACAGTTCAAATGGTAAATAATGCATTATGTATCATTGTTAAAATTAATGTTACTTTTCTTGTGATGCTCAGTATAGATTTCGTCCAGCTCTCTAATTGTATAGAAACAGTTATGCAGCAGAAACGATTTCACTTTGGATTTAAACTTTTCTATCGAATTTAATCGTTGAATGTCATCTGGCAAAGTGTTCGAAAATAATGTACATGTATTGTATGTGAATTTTTTGTAATGAGCTGCTGATACTGTCACCTGATGAATATGATTTCTACGTCGAGTGTTATAGTAATAGACCTCGGCATTTTCTGAAAATATATTCCCGCTCTTAAGCAAGTTATTTTTGACAAAAACCACTGATTCGTAAATAAACAGACAAGGTAATGGTAAAATTTCTAGATTAATGAAGAGAGGCTTACATGAATCACGTGAGTGGGATTTAGTTATTATTCGTAAAATTCGTTTTTGTAATCTAAAAGTCTGGGAGCTATAAGATGTATTTCTCCAGAATATTATGCCATATCTCAGCGGGAATGAACATTCGCGAAATATACACAACGAACAGTATGAAGGCTGACTGAATTTGCAAGAATTCTGAACGCTTAGCATAATGAACTTAATTTTGTGTTCAATTCATTTAAATGGACGTTCCATTTAAGGTTTGACTGAATTGAGAGACCTAAAAATTTTGTTGCCTTAATATCAATCAATGGTACACCGTTCATTTTCAATATAGCACAGAATTGTTTATTTGAAATAGAGAACTGCATTAAAACCGTTTTCTTTTCGTTTACTATTTAACCTTTTTGGTTTTTTAATGGTGTTTATCATCTGAACGAGAACCGTTCTTCCGTTTCGAATTGTCGAGGGCTATCGTTTAAAAGGAACAGAATAGGGCCTAAAATCGATCCTTGAGGAACTCTACGTGCAATGGGCAAAGAGTCGGAAAGGTGCGTACATAATGTTCCATCATTCCAGTAAGGTATTTCCACTCTCTGAGATCGTTGTTTAAGGTACGAACCTAACCAATCTAGAGCAATACCACGGATTCCATATGAAGGTAATTTGGAAAGTAAAATGTCATGATCAATGACGTCGAAAGCTTTTGACAGATCGAAAAATAATCCAATAGGTGCCTCGTTTTTTTAAGTGACTATGAAGCCACTCATGGTAGGAAGGTTAGCCGAAAAAATAAACCTGTTCTTAAATCTCATCTATCAACATCGTTGATCAAAAGGTCGATTTTAAAATTTTGGGCAGGGGGTCTAGTTCCCCCTAGAATTGCTATTTAGCCCTCTGTCCAACAGCGGGTTTTTAACTCTTGGCCTTAGGGTCCACGTTCATGGGTTAACCTGCCCCAAGCCACTGTAGCCACGAAGACGTATCGTTTGACCGTACTATTAGTATTATGACATTTTCCGTATTTGAGATTAAATTCAGAAATATTTAAATTAGAGTTTAGGATCAAGGTTTCTTTTTAGCTTGACCCGCACAAAGCTCAATAATTCCTCTGTTCAATTTACTGTATTCTCCAAAATAACAATCTTGCAAAAATGAGTTCGCTGTATCCTAATAACAAAAACAGATTTTAAATAAACACAATAACAATAATTGTATAACATTTGTCACTGAAAAAATGAAACCACACAAAGAAAACCCTCGATTTATTTAAATTCTTATTCTAAATGTTCAATGTAAAATTTTCACTTTCAAAATGAAGTGTATTCGTTACAAACTGCCTACACACATTATGGTCAGTATGTACAATTCAGCTGTAATAAAATTACAACATCCCAGAATAAATTTACTGATTTCAACTTGAAACAACTTAACTTACTCTCGCGTGGTATATTCAATCAACTGACTTTCTGTATAGGTTGAGGATTTATTTACGTCTTATTAAGTCTTACACAGTTACTTATTTTTCAAGGAAGGTAGATAGTCTTCACATCCAACAACTCTCGCCTTCAAAACATTTATTCCTATTCTAAACTACCTTCCCTTTCCAATGCCGGAGAAAACTTCTCACTAACAAAATGGTTTGTTATCGTTCTAAATTACTACGGTCTCCAGTGACGATTCTTAAGTTCATGCTTCGACGACGCGTCGTTCACTATTTTTTGCATATGCCGGAAACCAGCTTCTCCCACTGGTGAAAGATCATATCTTCTAAAAAGATTCAAGATCAAAATACCACGCCGTCGGCTCAGAAATGGCTCTTCAGCCTCAGCCAAGGAGCAGTCGATTCACCTCGTGCGGTAGGCGCCTGTGTAGATACGTATGCCAGCACTGGGATGGTATTGAATGGCTGGAGCCTTGACGAAGAATCCTGACCCATAAACCACACTACCATAACACAAAGCGGATGAGGCTCCTGTACAAGCGTAAGAGGCATCTAGGTCATCTGCGCGTAAACATGCGACCCAAAAGGTACCGCTAAGGGCAAAGAGGATGTTCATTAGAGAGACACATCGACTCTTCAGTTTGCCACGTTAAGCTCCTGTCGAATTAAAGCAAGGAAAGATGCAGACTCGTCAAATGTAAGTTGACGGACCCAAGAAAACGATCTGAGTGGTTATGGATGTGATGAATACTGCGGAAATGCATGCACCTGGATCTTGAGGCAGAGAACTTCAATTCAGATTACAGGGAAATCAATTGCTCAGGGCATCAACTGATGTCACTGTTGTGCCCCTGATCGGGAGGTCCTAGGTTCGAGTCCCGACGGTGGTAGGATAGCTAGGTCGAATTCAGTCCCTGTCTGGAGAATTCTAGCGGCCGGTTGCACGGGTTGGTAGTTTTCCGATGTTTCTCTCATGTCCAGGCGAATGCCGGAGCAGAATCCTAACAAATGGGCCACGGACCACGCGCGGTGTTTCCTTCCCCTTCTTGGCCATGAGTGCTTTGGAAAGTGTTGATAAATCCCCGCCTCGCGAAGCGAGGAATGAATTTGTGCCCAACAGAGTTCTAAAATGCGCTAAATATTGAAATTAACTAAAAGCCATGTTAAAATCAAAGATGTATAGTATGTATAGTACATACGCGGTTTATTAGACATCGACATAGGGATTGATGTATATTGCTTCCTAAGACAGGTAAGTCACAGTTTATGATTGGCCAGTAGGGTGGAGCTGCAAATAAAATCGGATAGAAAAAGCGATAAAC